>KN484827.1:9695-31745 GCA_000787095.1 Periophthalmodon schlosseri
TAACAAGGCTCCAATACATACACTGACATTTATTGGTATTATATGTGCAGTAGTCAATGCCAGCATCATTTTATTTTTCTAAAAATAAACAGAAAAGGAGGTTTGCCTGTTCAGCTCATATACAATACTCACCACTCTAAACTGCTCTAGTTTCTGGTTGCCTTTGATGAAGAAAGGGCACTCTCTGTCACCTGTTCTGTGGCCATAACGCTTGCATCTCCAGCCTGTACGAAAAAGACATGATTGGCTTAAAATACGTGCCTTGCAAAACTGTTTTGTAAATTAAGACAATGCTTATTTACATTTGTCTCAAAATAAAGGTTTACATTATCAGAACACTGCTTAAGAGTTTCGAAAATTTTGTGCATTTTTTTTTTCTGTTATATGCAGAATAAGACATTTGGGAAGCATCTATAAAATACTGACATGTTTGCAATCTCTGTAATTTAAGGACATATTATATTTGAATAAATAATGATACCAAGTTATTGGGATTATATAAATGCACCAATACAATAAATCAATTGAATAATACCGTGGAAATGGGATTGGCGTGTCGCCTGGGCTGGTGTCATATCATACACGGCGGGATAGGCCCCATGAGGTGTCACTTACACTGCATCACTTTGACCTCTTTCCCCAGCGGCATCCACAGTCCTTTGGTGGGAGCGTGAGCCAGAAACTGTCTGGCGTCCTCATTTCCAGGCTCTGCGGGAATACAGTCCTCTGGCTTCTCTTCATGCTCCTACGACAACACCTCTGTCACCGCACGACCACACATGAAAAACTCACAAGACTCAACAGTAACACTACCTTGATGTATCCTGGTGGTGGCTTTTCATAACTGTGAATAAAAATATGTAATTTGTCAAGTAAGTATAACTGTACGTAACTACACGCAAAGTATGATCATTACAGCACAAATTCGCCAAATAATGAAATTAAATATGAACTACTCACAATGTTTCGACATGTTTCAGCTTTTGGACCTCTTGAGTAAGTTTTTTCGTCTGCATCTGTAGTAGTTCCAAATCCTCCTTTGAGGTTTTGTGTTTTTTATGTTCTCTTCTGTCATCTTTCTCCCTTGTTCGCTTTCTGTCAGACATTTCTATGGTGTGCACAATCAAATATTTTGTCAGAAGCTGTCGGTGATTAAAAATAAAGCAGTCTAAATCCCCCGATTACTGCTGTGCTATTTCGCTGCTAGGCTAGCTTCACCGAGGCTGCACTTCCTGTGGAGGTGCTGCTAAAGTGAAAGTCCAGCGGCACCTGCAGGCCGCGAGGAGCATCACACACAATGCACGACCCAAACACTCACACTTACTTTGGCTATAATCTTTTTCTTTCTATAATTTTTTATGATACATTACAGAGTAGTGAAACACAGAGAGACAATAAGCAAAATGATTTATTTTTATTTTATCGACACAGAATATATGTGTGAGGTAGGTCATTTTAGGATACAAACCGATTTTATAATAGATTCATGATACAAACACTGTGTACTTCAAACATCAAATAGGGAAACGGCAGGTCTGATGGTACAAATGCAGTAGGCTACATACAAATCACAGGCGTTAACAAAAACATAAAAAGTAAAAAAAAAAAAACAATACAAAATAATAGCAATAGATATACTGTTGTAGTATCTACATGTTTTCAGTACATGTCTATGGCAGAAAAGCCAGATAAATGTAAACTGTGAATATTTTTGTAACATTTACAGTTCAAGGTTTACAACCCATTTGTATGCATTTATTGACAAAATGCCCAAGAAACCTAAAATATAAGATCCCAAATAACTACCCTGAAACAATACTGGTGTAAACAGTGACAATAATCACAGTGCTCTGTAGGATTTTAGTCATTTGTTAAACTAACTCTTGTAAACCCAGTTACAGCGAAAAATAACTCTTTAATTCAGGGGTGTTTAAACTCTTTTCACCGCTTCACAGAGGTGGGCCGATGGTCAATAAGTGAGTCATTAAAATGAGAGCATTTAATAATGCTTTGAAAGTGCCAATGTACCTAGTAGAATACTTAAATAAATAAGCAGTAAAAATACTGTTTATTATCTTTTGAGCCAATTCAGCTGAGGGCCAACACAACAATTGGTCTGAGGGCTGCATTTGGTCCCCGGGCCATAGTTTGGACACCCCTGCTTTAATTGAACAGAAGTTGTAATTCAATTGCAATAGCACATTGAAGAGATAAGATCCTGGGGCAGTACTCAGAGCTCGGCAAACCCCTCCAACATTGGCTAGAAAACGTACGATGCGTTCACTTTTGCCATTGGAGCAATACAATTTACCTTCCACCCCAAAGGTACATGTTTTACAAATGGTGTTAATTTCAATTCAAAGAGAGGAGAGGAAATCTTTCAACCCGCCTTTCTTTTTGCCTTGGTTGTCTTCTCGCAGGAGAATTTTGCTCAGACGTTGCACTACCCAGTTTTTGCCCTTCGCAGCTGGAGACTTAGAGGAAGTCGATCCTGAGCCTGGAGTGGTAGATGAGATGGAGGTCCTAAAAACGAAACAGACAGCAGGAAGGTTAGATACAGTAACTCAATATTTTGTAGGTTGACAGAAAAATGATATTAATTTTGTGATGTCAACAAGTATATGATCTGGCAAGCATTAATTCCAGCACGTACACTACATGCTAAAAAAAGATACACCTATACAAATTATGTGTGACATCTTAAGAATGTGAATTCTAGATAAATAGTGACAGATGCATATTAATACCACTAACCGAGGAGTGTTCACAGGCGTTTTGCCTTTTCCCCCGGTCTTGGGGGTGGACGTGCTGGATCTGCTCCCTGATTGGGGTGTCTTGTGCTTTCCACTGCCTCCCGGTGTGCTGTGAGTTCTCGATAGAGTCATTATGAACTCTCTGTCCATTCCTTTATGTCTGGACGTCCTATTGCAGGTGTGGCAGGTGGCCATCTGGGAAAAAGAGGGGAAGAGATTCATTAATATTGCATTAGCGGTGTCAGTATCTCAAAGCAAAATTCACCCCAAGTTTTTAATAAACATGCGCATCAAAACAGACCACTACAGGGAATATTCATTTCAGACATATGAGAATTCTGACCTCATCCTGATCCACAGACAAACTAACCCAAGATTAAAAAAAAAAAATCAAGACATCGAGAAGGTAAAGTGAGAATTCCCAAAAGAACCTAATGATGCAGGCCAGCTTCTAGGCTCAAATACACTGATGCTCAGAACAACAATGTAACATCTCATCAAAAACACAATTTTCATATTAGTTTTGTTACATAAAAATAGTGAAATAATAAGGACTGGTGAATGACAAACAGCTGTCCCTGAGCCATTGTAAACCCCCACATTGTGATTCATCATTAACTTCACGGACACTTCCACATAACACACTTTTATTTGTACAACAGAATCTAAAATGTATTTGTTAAAAGATTAAGTGCAAACATTCCATTCCATCAGCCTACTAGATTTGTTTCACACTGACACAACAGAGGGTGTTATGAAAGGAACGCTAAACAATCAATACCCAATGCACAATTAGCTGTTCCAAGCTAATTATAGTCTACCAACATTTTCAAAGCGACGACGATGAGTCATCCAAATTGCTACTTTGCAAAGACCATCACAAAGTAAATTGTCAAACTTTCTAAGTAGCAAATTTGTATTAATTCATTGTTAATTGCTTAAACAAAGTTGGGTGATGCTTCAAAAAAGTTCGAGGTAATCACATTCCTGTATTCTAGAGCCAGGCAAACTTGAGCAGGAGAGACCTCTAGAGCAGAATCAGTAACTTATAGCAAAAGTTGTTGACAGTCCTGAATGCTGATGTGATGGAAAACTCACCGATATGAAAGTAGCCATTTCAGTTAGTGACAGGTGTCTCTGTTAAGGTTTCAATTGACCAAGGAAGACCAGGGATGTCTCTGTGGGACGCTGTGTCAAATGTTTACTGTTGGAGCCTGCATGTCCAGCTTTATACAGAACTACTGACCCGCCCACGAGGGCCGAGGGGTGTGGCAACAACAAGACAGACCAATGCAGAGTGAAAAAAAACTGAAAAAGAGGCCAAACAATCAGAGGGGCTGCCAGCATATCCCTGCTGTTAATCATCTGTACAACACACAAACTGGGATCATTTAAACATGCAGCTGAAAAACACATCAGTGCAGACAAGCCAAAGCAAAGTATAATTAGTTATAGATTAATAAAAAAAAGTTTAACTAAATTCAACCTTTTAAAAGCTATACATGGACCAACGATTTTTCTTTCAACTTACAATTTATTAAAAACTCAAAAGGTAACCCTAAGCCTAAAAGGGAAAAAACTGAGCTTTATACTTATACCTTATGTAATTATTGAGGCACATTTCATCTTTCATTTAATTAATTCAGTCAATTTCCTCGTTTCCAAAAAGTGGCACAGGCATTTAACAACAAGTGATGAGACAATGACACCACTTCCAGGTAACAGTGGCGTATTTGTGGTGCTCCACAAGAGGATCAGTTATATTCATCCAACTATTGGTCCCAGAGCACATAGCACTACGCTAATCGTTTCAGAGTGCCATGACAATTGAATCAGGGAACAGTACTGATGCATTCTGGGGGATTTTACAATTGAATAAAAGGAAGAAAATAATGCATCACTGTAAGCAAGTTCCATTAAAAACATTTCCCCTCAATATCTTTTGCACATTAATATTATGATCACCTCAATAAATGGGATGACTGCTCAGCTGAGCACATTGACAGCTCTGATTTTACATCTACTACAAGTCAACAAAGTGACATCAGAGTGGAGACGTTTACAAATAGCATGACCTCTCTGATTATCTTCTGTCCTTTAGGAACCACAAGAGCCAACACACACACAAAGTGAGGGAAATATAAAATCCCGGCAGTAGATAAATACTTTTAGTTGTGAGAAATAAACTATACTACATTCGGTTCATCACGTGTATTTCTTTAATTGACACTAATGCCCACAAATGTAGTGAATGCACACGTGAGCCATAGCCACTGGTAGATCTAATTTCTCATCCTAGTCCTGATCCTGGCAACAGACAGACCTAAGCTCGGGCCAAAAAGACATATGGCTAAAGAGGGCTCAGGCTTTTGGATATTCAGTGGATCACCAGCTACATATAAACAGCTGCAGGAATATTAGAGCCAACTACAACTGGCAATTTCAGACCAAAGCACGACTACTACGGCAGAGAAAGCCATAAACTGCACTTAGAATTGAATAAATGTGCTGTAAAATTCCAGTAGAATGTCACACAAGTTTAACTTGATCCTCAAACTGCAACACATACATCATTTCTTAGCTCAACCTGCAGTTAAAGATGTACTTAACCTGCACATGTGCATACTTAGTTGTAGCAGTCATTGACAGGAACAGAATAGTCATGTGTCAGCACCTGCTACTGAGGCAGAATCATAAAATCAGTTATGCAATAATAAAAACATCATCTATTTTAAGTTTGACTCCCATCGTAAAGTGTAAAGTGGATGTGATCCAACATTAAAGCTTCACTAGAGATTAAATTAGAGAGTTAAGATGACCAAACTAAACAGGACCTGTAAAAGGAAGGAATGTGCCACCAGAACTTTTTGCAACTGAACCCAGTTCCTTGAAAAGTTTTTTTTCTATGCATAAAAAGTTGAGCTTTTCACACCCAAATACTCAACTTTCTGATCCAAAAATAAAAACGAATTTGCAAAAAAGGCATGCCACAAATCTATGGTTGAACACGGTGCCACATAAATCAATTCTGCAGATGGACCTCTCCTTCTATTATTAGCCTGAGCTCCATAAATACCCCCTCATCCTGCCTCACTTTCAGGGCTGCCAGAGGTCAGCGGAGTTGATTAACCCGACCTTGGCAGTTTGATACCACAAAGCACAAGGGAGAGAGTGAAAGAATTTATCAGCTTCAAACTAGTTTAATCTTCCACAACAGTTTATAAGTTGCATGTTTAGACTGTGTGATGGGATATTCGACTCTGTCGTGAGAGTGTCCACTGAATGAATACAGATGTATGTTGACGCTCTGGGGGATAGTCATTTGAGACCATGTCAATACTTCACCATAAAGTAGAGGAGCCGTTTGTGGATCAATAACAGGCATGAACTTTCCCCTAAACATGGCCCTATATAGTAATAGTGCAACAATGTCTAAGGACAAAAGCCTGGCAAAACACAAAAGAACTTGATACTTGCACACTAGGCCACTCTACCGCTACGAAACAGGTAAAATGTAATAAATCTGTGTGTCTCTTAGTGGACAGTGGAAAAGGGTCAGCTTCAGTCCTTCACAACACATACTGTATTAACAAGCACACTGTAAGAATGCAGTCTTGGAAGACATTTTTTAGGACAAATCATGCACCTATAAAGTAATGTATATTTAGACTCGCTCAAAAGTGTAACATGCTTAATCCCACCTCCACTTGACGTCATATCAAGCTAACCCCAAAGTGTTCCTCTGTGTTTTTAAAGTTCAGTCTGTGAAACAAACCTGCTTAGTGACAGATCTTTTGTTGGAGCAATGGTGAGGATCAGAGGTGAGTGACAGCGGGGCTCACATGTGAAACTGATATGCCGTCCATTAAACAGCTGCTGACAGATAAGGGGTGAGTAAGGTCTGAAAAAACTAACAGTGACAGTATCCAGAGACTTTGATGTTAAATTTAGGCAAGGAAATTTAAGTTCCAAATTTAGAAAACAGAAGGAACCTCATGCCTGACACTGGGACCATTGGGACTTCTACCATTCTATGTGGCTTATGGTCTCGTGAGCACAATAACAAAGGAACGTGAGGAGTAGCTATTCTTCCAATACACTGAAATGTGTTTTTTGTCAAGGTTATGAATGATAAGTGTCAGGGTGCACTCATCATAAAATGTAAACCACAAAATTATTGATCTTAACAAACTCAAATCAAACTGAATAAAACAAAAATCAGGGCATACACACTTTGACAGGGCTGTCGTTTTTTAGTTGCTGAATCAATGAATTGGTCAATTGTGTCCTAGTTGGCCAAATTTTTAAGTAGTTGACTAATTATTATTTTATTGGGATTCAAATTATTTATTGAGATTCAAATTATTTATATGGAGCAGAGCAAAAAGGAGAAAGCATGGAGTGAGTTATCTGGAGTTTTGGGAGTGACTGGATAATGCTTTTTAATTTATTTATTTTTTTTAATCCTAATAATTTTGAGAGCTTTTGCCAGTGCAACAGTGCTTAAGTAAACTACAGCCCTACACGTTGGTGAATGTTGGTGCAAGTTCGCGAGTGTATTTTGTGCTTGAAGAACCTCAAGGCTGGTATTGGCTGCTGATACTGTTCCATGTTCTTTAAATGTTCTTTCTCCTATGTCATCATCCCATCCCTTATTTGGCCAGCCTTTGGATGTCATAGTTCTATAAAAGCATCCTTTGCATTGCTAACTAATGGTTCTAAATATAGAAACACACTGCAATTTCATAATATAAAAACTCAGTGAGATGCAACTGGAACCACACATTGTATTACTGTTATGGTAATACAAGTGATCCATTTACATTTATTCTGTGCTTAGCCCCTCCATAATTCAAGTAATATAGTTCATCAGTAACCATAATAAAAATAGTGTTCGTGTTTTTATAAGTTTTCAAATATTGTGTATTCAGCATGTCTTGTTGTCTGCCCTCTATAAACAATTTCTAGTACTGTCTCGACGCTGGAGTACAGCTAAAGATGAAAAAGTGATGTTTTGGTAAACGGATGACATGATAATGCAAGTGCGAAAAAACAAGCACCAGGAGATGTATGTTGGTCACTGAGGTTAGAAGTCAATTATGAAGAAAGAACAAACACCATCAGTCAGAAACACACACCAAGTAAACTATGATTCGAGCTGAAATTATCCAAACATAACAAAATTAGCCCTGCTGGGAAATCTAAATCAGAACTGAACAAGGACACACTCCATTTAAGGTCTCTGCTCTGTCCCTACTCTGGACATTATTCATTTTCTCAAAAGGCACCCATCCTCCCAAGCTTCAACGCATTAAGTTACAGAGAAGTGGTCCAATGTGTGATGCTACAAATAGTAAATGATATGCATTATATTGTATTGAATGTATTAAAAATATGTCTTTTCCTCAACTGTAATAATAAAGTACTCTAACAAAACAGACAGATACACTGACAACTAGGGCTAGATATTTTTTTCTTGTATTGATGAATTGCAATTTTCTATTTGATTTTGGGTTACTGAAACTAATTTTAAAAATGTCTTTACAGGGAAAAAAAAAAAATCAAGCTCCAGGCTGTAGACATTGTGTTTTATTCGCTGTTCGATATTTATCTCTAAACTCTACTTGTTCTATTGTACTTGTGTTGCGGTATATTCTTAGAAAAAGTCAAGAAGTCAGCCGCTGTAATCTCCCCGCTCTTAGGACTATCAGCTCTCTGTCACCCCGTGCTGAGGGCAGGTGTCTGCTGGTGTGCATACAGAGTAAACAGCCTCATGTATGAGGCCTCTTAAACCCTCAACGTGAAGCAAGTGAAGTGGCCCTCAAAACAAGGGTAAAAATATTTCAGTGGGCAAAGCTTTGGGGGTATTGGTTTTCAAAGAGGAAGTCACGTGACGGTCCAGTATCCACATTCCTGTGCATGACCAAAATAATGACATGCAACGTCACTGCCACTTCCTGTCAGTGGCACACAAAATAGTAAGTTAGAGTAGAAAATTATGCACCACACAGATAAAAATAAAAATATTTAGATGGTATAATAGACATTTTATTCATCAGATTTTTTCATTGTCATGCACACAGATTCTCCCTCGTCTTCGGCCCTGTTCACTTTTGCCCCTCAGAGACACACAGTCCAAGTCAGGTTCACTGCTGTGTGCTGAATACCTGTCTGCTAAATGACCCCTGACACATTTTAATGAGGTAGAAGCATTTCAACTCGAGTCGCTCTTCATTAGCCTGATGTTAGATGGCCATAAAGGCTCCACCGCAGCTCTCCTCTTCACCACTCACTAATGCACACACCAAATGACCCTAATGCAACTGGTCTGTCTAAATAGTCTCATCTCAACAGTGGGAGGACTGACCAACATAAGCTTTGGGTTTGTCGACACTCTGATGGAAGCTATTAGGACAGGCTATAAGGGCTGGTATAGGCATGTGGAGAGTGGACCCAGTGCCAGTAAAAACGTTCACTCTCCTAGAATTGAGCTTAATGGCACCACTGTAAAAGGTGTAATGACGAGTGAAGCTCTCACTCTCAGTAAAATGAATACAAACAACCTGACCAATCTAAATGGCAATAACTGGAAAGAATAGGTCTAGAGGGAGCGGCTGGATAGTCAAGTTAGTAATAAATTACAGTGTGATGGGGTTTTAAACTATGCTGGTAAAATGTCCACCTCTCATTTTAGCCTTTAGTCATGGTTGACCTTTGACTCTTTAAATGGGCTAATATTAGTTTTCACATTGACTGACTCACACTGCAGGAATCCCCTGGTCAGGGGCCTTGAATACAGATTACATGCACTGCTATTTCATGAAGTAATTAATTAATGATTAATTAAACTTGAATTGACTTACTGGTGAGGAAGGTAGTAAACAACCAGAAATGCATTATTCAATTTTAAACAAAGGCAAGGGAACAGTATATCATTAAAAAGAACCAATTCTGACAATAGACAATTTGCCTATTTCCCATTTTAATGATTTAAACACAAATAAGTTATTTAATAATGAATATTTGTATTTGATATGATCAGAATCAGTTCTCCGGATCTCCATCCATGAGCCTTCATGAGTTTTGTGGCCTCACTGAGGGAGACACTATAATGTAGGTCCATGATTTAATGATACTGCAACCGTCAGGTGTGCTGTAGGTAGCTAATGCAAAGATCTACAGGTTATTTAAAGAAAGAAAATGCTGAAAATAGACATGAAACCATCCAACATTATGCCTTTTTAAATAGATGATGTTCCTACTCCCTGTGGCTCCAGACAGTGGTGTTTGTGTACTACGACAACATGGTGCAGTGCAGAGTACCGTCAGTGCGACGTTTCTCACCAGGGATGAGGAGGACTTGTAAAAGCTCTGCAGCAGATCCCTCTGCACCAGACTGAGGGCTTTTCCCTGAGCCTGTCGACGCAGGAGCCTCTGCACCCGGGCCGAAGGCCGCTGTTTGGGACGCACTCTCACACGGTGGTTGTCCGGCTGAAGCCACTGATAACAGAATGGACAGACAGGGAGCGTCGACTTCTTTAAAACGCCTGAAGACAAGATAAATTGTTGTAATCCTTTGTCCGATACCATTTTCTGTTTATTTATTAATGAAATCTATTACTATTTTAATTATTACCATTTAAATAGTGAAGCCGAGCAGTACACTAAAATGCATTTATAATGTTTATGCTCATTTTTGAGTGAATATAACTGAATATTCTGATAGGCTCCTGTGTTTAGGACTATATCTGTGAGCTTGATCCCACCAGGCAGTTTGCTACAGACATCTGGCTCACTCCATGAGCTGGGCTGAGGATTTAGTGATTTTTATTAACCTTGACAATCTGGTGACAAGGTGCATGTAAAATGCATTTTCTAGTAAGTCAAATACATATAAGCATTCAGAAGATATCATATGGACTTACCACCAGCTTCTATTGGACCTTGCCTAAACAGACAAAAAAAGAAACAATTAGACATTTTATTTGCAGATAAAATATTCAAGTACATCAAGAACAAATGGCCATGTGTGCATATTACAATTTAGAGCAGTGTGGAACTGTGGAAAACATCCATGCAGACAAGCCAATTGTTCCTTTCCAAACTAAATGAGGCATCTCACCCAAGCTCTGTTTCCACTTTTGAACCACTAACAATGAGATGCACACGCTAAGCCACAGCTAAATCCTGCTAAAATTAGCTATGAGCTAAAATCAAGGGGGAAACATCGTGCCAAAGCAGAAGCACGTGAGACTAAGGGACATACATAAGGCGCATGTGGGGAAGGGAGCTGACCCTCTGGCGTCTGGCACTGGGCTGTGTTGATTCTCTCAGGCTTCAGTCATCACATGTGAGTGCTACACTGTCTGTGACTTTGGACACAGCCAGGACAAGAGGAAAGATACATTTGGCTGTTATTTTGCATACCTCTGATTCCATGTCCAATACTCATGCCTAATTTATGAATAAAGGACTGGATAAAACTGTCAGATTGTAGGGATGCCTCATCACAAAGAACAAACCAAAACCAACAACAACAGTGTGATGCCAGCACAGACTGACTCTTGTGGAAGAATGATAATGACTCATGGAACTTGAACATTCCCACAAAGCTTTACATCCAAAACTATTTACTGTTCGAATACAGTAATGCAGCTCACTACCAGTGTGAATTATAGGCTGTTGTAGACGATTTTCAAATGTTGGCAGAGATGTGATCTTTCAAGAATTTAGATAATAGCTTTAGGCTGCGAGTTTTAACAATTTCTTTGAAGGACTCTCTTGTCTCTTCAACTGCACCAATCTTATTACGAGACGCAGCATGCATTTCCATTTAAGAGCACACTGAGGCTTCAGTGATTGGCTTTAAAGATATCAGGCAGTGCATAAACTTCTGAAATGATATAATGAGATAATTTTAAAAGTAGAACAAGTCTATACGGTCTATAGGATAGATAAAAGAACTGGTTGGGATCATAAAAACTATATGAGCCTGTTTAGTGTGGGGTGGACACTGTTTTAGTACTTAGTGATTGTTCCACAGGATAGTATGGTCTTATCTACCCGACATGACAGAAAGAGACCAGCAGGTGCCTGGAAGTCTAGTCTCACTCTCTGCAAAATTATAAAGGGAAAAGAAAAGTGAGCGAACATGCTTATTAGTCCAACAAAATGTGCCTTGAAATTGTGATATTAGCAAATGCATCAACAATAAGCATGAGAGTTTGTATCGATTTGTGCTGTAGTATTGTAGAATGCCATTGTTCTCGTGCTCATACTGTTTGTTTGTCCCTTACTACTCTTTGTTGCTGGGCACACCATCTCTTTTGGTTATTTGTAGTTATAAAATAATTCATTTATAAGTAGGCGAGTAACCAGAGACGTCGGCTTAATTATAAACACTACTACCACTACATATGTATGTCAAACAATCATAGCTCTTTGATTATCACTTCCCTGTCTAGCTTTAAATGTTGCAATTACATTTCATGCAGCCAAAATCTGGAACAATCTTCCTATTGACCTTATTCCACCTTGCCCACTTTTGCCGTACATGTGACTAAACCACGCTTTCCTTGTAATGGCACTTCCGGTTAAATGGGAATCCCATTCCTTTCAATGGAGAATTTGAGAAAATTTTTGACACCAAAATATTATATAAAGTAGGTTGATTTGTGTCAAATGTTCAATGTGTATGTGCACCAACAAGTCAACACTGCACCGATTCTGTGGGAATCTTTGTAGTCTGTATACAACTTATTTGCTGCCAAGAACGGCAGACCCATGCAAAATAATACAACCTGCATAGTGATGCGTATGAGAACAACAACTGATTTTATCTGCAAATTAAAATTAAAATGTATCATAGTTGTTTTATATTTGCCAGTAATTATTGCATTATTTGTGTTTGTGTTGTGTGTTTGTGCTCTAAAAATGGATTTGTTTGAATAAAATATGAATAATCAATCAAATGCAGAGTTTGTACACCATTAAACAGTCTTGTCACGCCTTTGGTGGCTGCCCATTAATAGAAATTAAGAGTGGGCCCAGTGACCAAGAGTCTTGGATCTCATGTGGTCATAATTACATTCTTCACATAATGCTCCAGTAATAAACTAGAGTTCATTTGGCTTATCACTGTTGATCTCAACAGCTAAAATAATGAATCACTTGGAGCACACATACCACAGCCAAAGCCCCAAGTGAGGAAGTGGCACTGAATATCCGGTCTCACAGTGGCTCCAACAGGAACACGTTTTTTCAAATGTTGATTTCTTTCTAATACCACATGTACTTCCAACTTACTTTTGATGTCATACTGATAATTTAAGGAACAAAACATAGAAAGAAACTCCATTAAAATGGTTTAATGTGATGGATTCTCGTGAGCTTCAAGCCATGTTATAATGTTGTTACCTCATCAAAAACATACTTTTCTCTTTTGAGAAAAAGAACACAGCTTAAATATGCAGGGTTTGTGGGTTTAAAGGTGAATGAAACACAACTCTCATGTTTTTGACAAGGAAACATTATAGCATAAATCTGAAAATAGCATAATATAGGCCCTTTAAGCAGTGTTACCAGGCCAGCCACACTTTTTGACAAAACTTTCCAAAGAAGTGTGGGTCTGAAACTGTATCCTGTCTCCTCAATTTGAGTTGGGCCTGATTAACAGGCGGATTAACCAATAAGAGAGACGCATGGTCAGTTTGTGTCAAAACAAACATAGTGGCTTACATGTAAAAAAGGAAAAAAAAAATGCAGAGGATTAAGAAACAGCGAAGACTGCTGCAGAACTTGACAGTAAAGCAAATACAACAAACAGGGAAGCTCTGTCAATATCAGCTTGACAGAAGGTGAGATCAGTGGCAGGAGGCAGTCACACAGTCCCCAACAGATATGCAGTAGTAAGTCTGAGTAATGCAAACTCCCACCAAACACTTCACTGACGCAGGATCAGAACCACAACAGCCGGCTCAGACACGCACACTGGGTCATTTAATTTACCCAATTAAAAATCTGTCTCATAATTTTATTATTAGCATCAGTGCAATTACCAAAATACTATTTGAAGTTAGCCTCATGGCTCCCTGTCATGAGTTAGGGAAAGTCTCAGAACAAGTGGTCTTATTATTTGTAAGGCTGGTGGTGTGCTGTTTAAAGGTCCAAAAACAAAAATGCTCAATTTG
Source organism: Periophthalmodon schlosseri (assembly GCA_000787095.1). Classification (NCBI taxonomy): domain Eukaryota; kingdom Metazoa; phylum Chordata; class Actinopteri; order Gobiiformes; family Gobiidae; genus Periophthalmodon; species Periophthalmodon schlosseri. The sequence continues at coordinate 23,638 of KN484827.1, forward strand.
ACAAAGGAAATATGGTGAACAGATCAATGCATGAATGTAACTGTGAGCTCATGCACGCATCTGCAAACTGAGCCAAAACTGAGGTTTTGTAATTCAACTAATGTTTGTCTTTCCATTCTTGGTTTAAGCCACAGCATTCCTGGCCCAGGTACATGTGGAAACAGATTATGGATAAGGACATGGACCAAACCCAAATCAAGCAAGGGACAAGAGTACAGACTGTGCAGGACATCACTTACAGATGCTCACATGTAGATTAAATTAACAGGTGAGTTTACAACATGTCTAATATGAGAATAAGATGATGGCTAAAATAAATTGGGTTACCAGTACCAGTGTTGGTCAGATTACTTTGCAAAACTAATCTGAGTCTGATTACTCCTTCTAAAAGTAATCTAATTACTACTCTGCTTACTGCTGAACACTTTATTTCAAAAGTAATTTGATTACTGGTTACTATTAGTTAGCCTCTGAAAAAAAAGGAATCAACTTTTAAAAAGCATGAATTCACACGAGTTACACTCTCTGTTATAGATCCTAATTTCGCACAAACAGGATGAGCACAGACCTCCATAAACCAATATTTGTATTGTTTGGTTCACAGCTGATCTGTGTCAGACACCAGAAGATCACATCTCTTGTGACCTGTTTATCTTTTTTTACTGTTTTACAACACAGTTCCATGGATTACACACATTTTTGGCAGGGAAAAAGTAACTAATAGTTACTAAGGCAAATAACTGTAATCTAATAACTCAATTTTCAACTATTTACATCACTGCATTACTAAAAAAATAATCAGATTAGATTACAGATTACTTTGTAACTAGTTACTGCTCAACACAGATTGATGCCTACATTTAATGGTTTAGTAAAGATACAGTGTCATTTCAGGCCAAGTCCGCTCATCCAACTCATCCAGTTCAGCTAATGAGAATAAAGCAGTGCTTTTAATCCATCAGATTAGACTTTCATGCTCCACTGTTTCTAAATCACATATAAATGTATTCAGGCTAGGGACCGGCACTAAATGTGCAGTGGTTGGTCCCCGACCACTTTAATTTTTTAGTAGTCGTCCCTCTTAAATAATGAGCCTGTGTAATTCCTCATTCGCTCAAGTGTGGTCATTGCCAATGAGTTTAAACACTGTCTAGATTACATTTTTTATCAGAGGGCAAAAGGTACTGCATATGATCATTTTGGCCAATTCAGCAATCTCAAGAGCCAACAAAAACTGGTCTAAGAGACACATTTGGCCCCTGAGCCATAGTTCCGTGGTCTAAGCTACTATTTGGTTACTCAATGTGAAATTCTCTCATGAATAAATTAAACTGAACAATTTATGATGAAACAGATTATATACTGAATAACTGTTTTGTTTCCACTGAAATAAAATAAATGTATTTATTAATTCTTTGTTTAAACAGTCCCACTGACATTTTTCTGTGGTTTTGTGTGAAATAGCCAGTAAAATCCCCCAATTACAGCAAAGTTACGTTGAAATCATAACCAATAATAAGGTCACACCACAGCCCAGACTTTACACAAATGAAAGAGGCAGCCACCAGCCAATTCACATTTGGCTTGAGTGCTGAAACAACTCACTCGTGAAATAGAAAGCGCAGAAAGCATGCAACAATACACAGAGGTATTTGCTGCCATATTTAGACCTAAAAAATCTTTCAAGGACAGACAGTTGTTATTGTTGAAAATACAAACACGATCAAGCTATAATGATAAGCAAGAAGTACATGAAGTGAATTATTAAATCCATTGTCTTGAATGGGCTAAAAGTATTCCACTTAATATGCAAAATCAATGAATTCCGGTGAGCCATTTAGTAAAGAGAACTGTGAGCACTGGATTTAAATTATATGAGTTATTATTATTGGGCAGCTGATCTCAATTACAGGCAAATCAACCCAACAATAACACTGAGCTATACAATCAATGACTGTATTTTAAGCTGCAAAAGTACAGACCATAACAAATGGCTTATGAACAAATAAATGTGCAACAATTTTAGGTCCGTAATTCTTGGCGCATGCACTCCACCTAGCGGCCACATACTCAAACTACAGCTTTACGCGAAAACGGGCTATTGTCTATAACACTGACAAATACAGACGTTAGAGGTAAAGAAAGGAATGATAAGTAAGAAGTATATAAATAGTAAGTCTTACAGTAAGTGCCGAGAGACTTCCGGGCACGTATCTTTATAGAGCAGAGACGCCTGGATCAGAAAGTTGGATGCGCTTTCGTCGAGTTTAGTCTTCATTATTGCGCCGTCAGCCTGAGAAAACCACAGTAAAAGGTTATTCGCTGGTTGTTAATTCATAAAGATTTACCCCAGTCTTTCCACAGAGATGCAAAAATGTTGAATACCGTGAAAGGCACGTAAACACCACCAAAATACACGTGCAGGCGCGACTTTCTGACGACGTTTGCAAGGCACTATGGGAAATGAAGTGAAACCACGCCTCAACCAGCCTACACATTTGAGTGATATGAGATAGGCCAACTCTTTTTACTCTGTATTCTGTCGTTTCCTTCCGCTGTAATATATTGCGTGTCTCTACTTTAGGCGTAAGTGTAACCTCAGCTTCAGTCAGAGATGAGAATGTATAGCCTACAATTTATCCATGTTATGCCTCTGATCTGACCTTGTTTCTAGTAAAATTGTGCCCAGAGATATAAACACTGCTGTGGTTCTGAATCACTGACTGTCCTTGATGTCATCATTGTTTAAATCTGGCAGTAAATCTGGCAATAAATTGGGCAGATGGAATTGGCTGGCTATAGACATCATTAATGCTGTGCTTATAGGTTATACAGGACTATTAAAGCTCATTCGTCCCAAACACTGCTCTCGGTCAACGTCCAATCAAACATTATGAGCCAGCTCGGGGTTAGGAGGGACTTTTGCTTAGGGAGAGAGACGCCCGTGCTCCCGTTTGAAATGGGATATTTTAAAGCAGCAGCAGCAGCTTGAAGGAAGAGTCTGCCCCTTCGTGCGCACTGATGGGTAGCCTATCCGCTGGGTGCGGATCTATCACAGAAGCAGGAGAGAGGCACACGGGGATCCAGAGGAATAGAGAGGTGTGATGACTCGGAACAAGTTATGAAGAGGAGTTGTGCCTCGTTCAGAGAAAGAATGCTGCTCCCAGCTGCTGGACCGGCACCTTTTACGCGCATCTTCAACAGGACCGGTCTCCATAAATGGAACATAATGGTAAGTAACACCGTTTTTATTTCGCAATACCTATACAGCTAACACGTATCCATAATGGTTTTACAATTTGCGTTTAAAATAAACATTTTAACTAACTATTCAGTGCAATAGCCTATGAAGGAATTTATTTTTAGTTGTGAATCGATCCAACTGTGGACCTTCACTCTCTTTTAAACCCGGACAGGTGATCCGTGTGAAGCTTTCGACTTATGGGGATAGATAAGTGCTGCTGCTGCTGCCGCTGCCATCGGAGAACAGGGAGAGCGCGTTCAGAAACTGATGAACTAAGCTCAAGTGTGAGTGATTGCTTCTCACTTTATCCTGGAGTAAATCCTTACTTTATCAGTCGCTGTCAGACGCGCGCGCACACAGACGAGAATTGGCTATAAGCTGCCGCGTGTTAGAGGGTTGTGTGGCTAAACGGATTTACACAGGACCCCAGCACCACACTGAGAACAAAGACCCTATCACCATATATACACCTCACGTCAATTTACCCCTATTGACCTTCTGGGAAAAAAACAAAAAAAACCAAAAGCAACTATTTGAATCATAAGGATTTGATGAGCAATGTTGCACAGATAAAATCAAATAATGAATCACGTGTTTGACTTGGACGTACCCATCTCACAGTCAAATTTAGAAAGGTGTAAATGTCACGCGTTCGTTATAATTAACAATGCAGTGTAACTGGCGCCTTTGCGACCGCACTGCATTGCACTCTTACTCTAACTTTGCACCTTCTTGGCTATGCCCTGTGGAAGTGGTGACCAGACAAGTTTATAATTTGCCGTAGAGAGGGACAGTTTGACTCTTCTTTCACCCTGGTCCAGTGTGGCTTGGGGGCGGCTGGGCTCGTGATACACCACATCGTGAAGTGTCCTGTCAGCATCTGCAGAGAAAAGCAACTCCCAGCAGCTATTGAGCCAGCGATCTGTTCTGAAATGCAACACCGGCTCCGATAGTGCTGAGGAAGCTCCCGACAAATGCAACTTCACATGGAGCCCTGCACTCTCAGAAAGTGTCTGTACTGGGGTCCACTTCTGTCCCTGTGGTAACTACCGCATCATCTTAGTTTGGTGAGGTCATTTTGTCGTTATTATAATGAGACTATTTTTGTGGCTTGCCAAGTAACTGGTGACACGACGGGTGAGTGACTATCCCTCTTGCTTTACCTTAAAAGTTACAGGTCAGGTCTATGGAGAGACAACGTATTTAGTTCTACAAAAACACCTGTAAAAGCTTTTATTTCAGTCTATTTTTGGGTGAAATCTTACGCGGTGGGGCTTTAAATCACAATTGATACAAAAAGAAAAAGGATCTAGGTAATACAGAACAGCTCTGTAGAGACAGTTCAAACATTATGAGACATTCTGGGATAACATCGGCCAGTCTTATTGCATCAATTTATACGCCCAAACAGGATATTGATTAATAAGATATCCTGGAACCAATACCAAGTCAAGCATTTATTTCTGGATTGCGGCTGCACCACTGACTGCATGAACCCCTGTTTGTTTTCTTCAGCCTAGTCTAATGAAATGATTTGGTCTGTGCTATTGTGTGAACTAATTATTTACACGACGTGAGTACTTTTGGAAATGCTTTTAAGAATGTTTATGCCTCTGCCTGTGCACAAACAGTCACTTTGATCCCGTATATATGCACATAATGGGACACTGCCCTTTCCCGACCTCAGTGTTTTTATCTGTCAGCTGTCCGTCTGCACTTAAGAGAAGCTGAGAGTGAGGTTGTAGGGTCGCTCACCTTTAAAGTAGCTGTTCAAGTAGCTGTTTTCATCTTTTCTCTTAAATAGCTCTTGCATGATCTAGGTTTAAACTCATCTTTGGTGTGCCCAGTTTTGAGATCTATTCCTGAAAAATATATAATAAATAAAGTAGACTTTGATGCTGGATAAGGTTGGCTGAGTCATATGCTGCAAAGTATTACAGTATTCTGACTTTGTCCCACCTTTCCTTTCGTTATTATAATTCTATTGGCTGCGAAAAACATTAGCAATATATCTCTATTCATGTGCTAGTGTATAAAGCTGATTAAGCATAAATGTATAGGTGCCCACAGTTGATAAACAGCTCCCTACACCATGCAAAATCCAGTTAAGAACAAAGGCTATGGTTTTATATTTGTTTTGGTTGGAGCAGGGGGTGGTCTTCACAGCTCTGGAGAACAGTAGCTCTTTGACAAGTTGCCAGGAGAGAGATGGACTCAGTGGATATGTATATAGGTCTAAGAAGAGCATAAAAGTGAATGTGTCTACCATTGGTGCTGTAGTTTGCTCAAAAAAACATGAATGCTTGAAATATGTGCTGAGCAAATGTGCCTCTCAGAGCCGGAGCCAAGTCAAAATAAGCCTCTTTGGAGATGATTTGTGAATAAACATCTCCTACTGCTGCTTTTAACAGATACCAGCCACGCGGTTTGTCAAACTGGAGCACACTGCAGTGTCTGTTCTTGTGCTGATCAAAAGTTCCCATTATTGACTTTGGAAATGTCACTTGTATAGATCCTGGATTGTGTTTTGCATGCACGGAGTCAGAGTGGGTATGGCTCCTGTCACTTTTATGAAAACAGTGAGCATGTTCATCACCGTCTTCTCCACCATATCTAGTCATACATGTTGTGGGTATTTGGAGCTAAAATGCATGAGTGAGTTTTTCCATGTCCGTTCACACTTGTCCTGGTTTGAGTCCTGCTGTAGACGTGGTTTAGTCCTGGTCCAGATTAGTCTAGGTTTAGTCCAAATTGTGATGTAGTGTGTGTGCAAGTGTGAATGCACATTAGATAGAGCTGCCTTATCTCGTTTTATGCTGCTTATGCAAATGCTGTTCGGATCTAGCCACCTATTACCTTTACAGGAACAAGCAGATAAAGTGTGTGCACTGGGTCAGTGCATTGTGAATTCATAATGAAACGTAGTATCATGGTGTACTTGTGAAGTCACACTGTACATTTTATGCAGAATGGTCTTTTATGCAGAATGGTCTGCCTGTATGCAGCTCTTTTTTGTCATTCTCCTCGAATGAGAAGAATCTAGACACCCAAGATCATCCTGAAGTGAAAATCTACCTCTGGAGAAATGTCTTGAAGTCCTCTATTGTGTGAGTCTTTCAAAAGAAAAAAGATTTTGTGGGAATTCTTAAAATTCTGTATGTGATTAAACCTGTTTGAACTTATGTTTGGTTGAGTTTAAGTTTGTAATATGCAGGAGGCCTCTTTCTCATCATGGAGCGGCCTTGAGGAGTTTCTAATAGAACACTATCTATTATCAGGCGCTGTTGTTGCGTTCCCCTTAATGAATCTATCGGCAACGCTAGAGATCCTATTACACAGGTTACAACTGTCTAACAAATAAGGCTTTAGTAAGTAGATAATATCATCTTTGCACTTCAAACGAATCACATAGAAAGACCAAGGCTATATGTTTTTTTCCGATTGCATTTTTTGATTTCTCTCCTAAATCACTCAAAATTTCAGAAACTTACTTAAGTTAGAAATGGGTTTTCCATTCCATCTTTGTTAACTCAGGCGAATCTTGCCTGTGGCTTTACCTACTTCTTTTTTCTTACTTTGTCCTTCAGCTGCTTTCAGTCGTCCTCTGAGTTTATATCCCTGTAGCTTCAAAATCTAGGTTGGACTCAATTTCACAGAAGGAACAAGACGGGAGGGAAAGGGCTGGATTTGCTGAACCATGCTACCATCCAAATTGTCTTTTAAAGCAGATCGACTGGCGTAAACATTTCAGAGAGCCTGACTTGAATGCTGCTTGTCGAATGGGGGGTAAATGCCATGGAAAACAGTGGTGCGTATTATTTTGTTGGTGAAGCATGACATTTTCAGACCTTTGCGTGTGATACCTGCAGCTTAGGGTTCACTCAGCTTCGACCTTTTAATGTCGGTAACAAGACAGACAGAGAAAAACAGGACAGGAGCAGAGGCGTGGGGCTGTTTGGAGAATTTGATTACGTGTTTTTTTAAGTCCTTTAATGAACAATTGCTTTCCCTCGAGGGCTCACGATCTAAACACAGATGCTCTTTCACTTATGTGCAATATTCTTTTCGTTTTTTTAGTTTTAGTTGAGTTTATCAATTTTTTTATTTTGCATAAACCCATTTCACTTTTCCTCAGTACTTGTGTTTGCCCACTGATCCGAAGGTTGCCGGTTTGAATCCCGACGTAAAAGTCATTGGTAGAGCGGTGAGATCCACCGACCCACAGGTTGGCGGTAGAGCAGTGAATCCACCGACCCACAGGTTGGCGGTGCGATTCCAGCTCCCACAGGCGAATGCTGTCATTGTGTCCTTGGGCAAGACACTTAACCCATTTTGCCCCCAGTGTCTGCGTACATTGGTGTATGAATGTGTATATATATCGGAACTACACTAAGTACTTGTAAATGATAAAATGAACAGCTGTACGATCGTGCTCCTGAGCCTTCGTATAGGGACTTTGCCGTTACGCTGATTTTTTATGGACTTGCAGTACTACAAGTCATTAACCTCCCAGTCAGGCAATTTGGGCCAGAGGAGCGTTTTTTCCTAGAGCAAGAAAATGAGATGAATTGAGCCAACTGCCTTTATTTCTCAAGGTGAGGGGGACATTTTTCCCTCGGTCAGGTGATGAATGTGATGTCATTGGAGGTGCGCTGACCTTCTGGCAGTCTATTGGCCTCATTCTCTCTGCATTAGTATTTTCCTTGCTTGCACACTGAATCTATTGTAATGGACTTTTATCTCTGCTTCCTCCTTACAGTGGACGGGCTGTTTGGTGCGGCGCTGAAGGTGACCCCTGTTGGCCGGGCCGGGGGCTGCAACACAGGACATGGGTTCTGCATGTCCGACCCGCTCGTGTCTTGTG
>KN484827.1:41350-90444 GCA_000787095.1 Periophthalmodon schlosseri
TATTTTTTAGTTTTTAACTTAGGCCTATTTGAAATCAACCTTTTGGCTTCATTATAATAGATTCTAGCTTAGTTAGTTGTATTAATGAACTCCTTTTTATTTAATTTGTCTAATTTTCTTTTTTTTTTTAATAAAGCATTTTAAATGGTTAATCACTGTCCTCTTCATCAGAACCTTACCTGTGTTGTCCTTAGATTGTTGTAAATTGATAACTGGTGGGTTTTAAGCCCCCACCTACCCTCGGTCTAACACTTTGCACATGCTAATTAATACTTGGCCAGATGACGTCCCAAATGACCCTGAATAAATATTCCAGTTCAGCAGTTGCCATCAGATACATTGATTTACAGATGAACTGGCAGTGATCTATAACATGATCAGTTGAAACTGTAGGCACCACACCAGTGTAATTCACTCATTATTAAATGATAGCAAACATGTTCATTGGTTCAGGAATTTTTAATCAGTACTTTGTGAATATCACATGCTTTTATGTTTAGCAGCTGTGATGATCCGCTATGATGACTATCTGACTTAATTACAAACACAAAAGCGTCTTCCTTATACAAATGACACAAACAGCTCACTCTTCCAGTCCACCGGTTCTCCTTGTTCGCCCAAATGGCACCCGCCTCTATCTCGCCATTCCCCCGTGGAGCGGAGCATCGGCAGCTGTCACATTCATTTGAGAAGTGGCCAATTGCAATGTCTTGTTTATTTCTCTGAGAGCAGACATGGCGTTTTGCCTATGTAGCACTCAGAAGTTTGTGAGCAGTTTTGCACACTGCTCTCTCCCCTGTGCCTCTGATGCAATAATGAATCAAAAGTCCAAAAGCTCACTGGGGGTGACGCGTTTCCCTGGTGACAGAGGAACAGGCTTGGGTCATCTGGATAGAGTGTAGGGATATTACATGATGTGCCTGTGTAATAGCCGAGCTACAAGTTCCAGTCTCTTTCGAAACTGAAATCAAAACTTAAAGATATATGGCGTAACTTTCCTGGTGGCGGGTACCTGCTTGTGTCCTACAATGCCTATGTTTCGCAGTATGGAGCTGAGCTGATCTATTATCTCTTGGTGTTTTTATTCATCATAAATAAAATATGAAACTGTGAAGAGTTGGCTCTACACAGATCTGACCTGTAACTTAGCCTGGTGGCGTTAATGCTTTACTGTGGAACATTCAAGGGAAAGTAATCACATCTCCGTGGAAACTTATCTTTAAAGATTCAAAGATTCAAAAGTTCAAAGAAACACACTGTCAAGTACACAGTGAAAACAGTTTAAACTATGCAATGAAATTTTGACTTGCTGCTTGTTTTCCTTAGAAACAAACGGGCACAGTGACGTTTACTAAAAAGACATGGACCTACAGGGCATGAAAACGTGCACTAGTCACAGTCACTGATTGGATCCAACGTGACATGAATGAAACACCAACCAATCAGGGATTAAGAAATACTGGCTAAATAATTTGGACACATTTGATGTTAATTCATCTGTTCAGTGTGTCACTATCAAACGCATGGCCATATGTTATTACAGCACAAGACAACTCACTCACGAACCTGAAGTCTGTGCCGCCTGTGTGTGTTTTTGATAACCCCCCGAGTGTCCCGCGGGTGGTGAGCATTGACTGCTGAGTGGGCTGATTGGCACACAGTCACCGCCCCAAATGCACACACATGCACACACACACGCGCGCACACACACACACACACACACCCACGCACACACACACACACACTCATCACTGTGTCCAGATCGTCTCTCCTCTCGTCTTTCGTCTCTTCGCTCCATAATGCTGATTTGGCTATGCAAAGACCTCAGCTGCATAGAGGATAGCACTTATTTGACTAACAAATACGCAAGAGCCCAAACAGACACACACACACACACACACACACACACAAGCACACACACACACACTCACACACACATGCACACACAACAAAAACCACACACCACACACAGGCCGGAGGCTGCACTGGTGAAGAAAATGAAACACTTGTCCTCGCTGATCAGCCTCTTTTACACATTTAGCATGCAGGGAGTACACAGGGCCACTGACCCTAACAAGCAAAAAATGTGTAGCTCAAAAACAAACACTCAAGAGAGAATGTGGATTGAATCTTGGATTTAAGAAGTCATAAATACTGATTATCTGTTTTGAGCACATATTTTTCAGTGCTAGAACTTTGCTATTCAGGTAAACTATGTAACTTTTTCGGTTTATCACTTGCCTCCATGAAGGACGTCATTGAGTTGCCTATGTTCAAGAGTATGCCATTAAACTTATCTATCTTGTGCATTTACAGGTGTTTTTATAGCTCAAAAATGCATTAGAAATACGGTGAACATGTTCGCTATGACCTGGTGGCATTACCTGCTTGTCTCCATGGAGATAGATTACGTTTAATGCCATACTGTGGAACCTTCCAGGCAAATCAATAATATTCTCATGTAGTGGCAGGTCCTCCACCAGAAAAGTTACACCTTTAAAGAAGTTAAATTAAAGTTACAGTTTTATTTCAATGTAAGCAGCTTTTGTTCGTCCCGAATACATTTTGGGAGCATAGCCCATGTGCTGAATCATAATGCCGTTAACACATTTGATTAGCTGCAAAACCACAGACAGCCTTCCAAGTGCACACACAGCACACTGATTCAGGCGTCTCAGTGGCACAACAACAGCAGCAGATCTGGCTCAGAGCGAAGGACAGCGAGCCAACTGTCCTGTCTGCTCTATAATGCTGCACTCCACACTTCTCCAAGGTTAACAAAATACATCAGAGACACTGGACATCAGCACATCTGCGGCAGTCGTATCAAATCACTCAAATATGTAGTTCTTTCATATCGCCGCATGATTGTTATGATGATGATTGTTATAGATACTGTATCCAAAATAGCTGGCTAAATTTACACAAAATTAAAAGCACATAATTTGATTTAATCAGTGACCTTAACAGACAAACCCTTTCAGGCCAACCCACTGATTTTGATTGTTCAGTCTAATCTTACACAGGTGCCAAAATGTTCTAAAAAAATGAAAAAAGACTAACAGCTGTGAGTTCAAGCTTCTACCTGCAACTTTAGATATAATACTCTTACTGTAACTTTTTTTAGTTTGTTTTTGTTCATTTTGTTCTTTAATTTAAGCTTCCTGGAGGTAAACCTGAAGTTATTTCCTCTTCTATTGAATGCTCACATTTGCTCAAAGGCAGTAGTGGAAGGTAACGAAGTAAAAGTAGTAAAGTACTGTACTTGAGTATACATTTTAGATATCTGTACTTTACTTAAGTAGATTTTAAAGTGGATGCTTTTTACTTTTACTTCTCTATATTTGAGAGCAGTATCTGTACTGTCTACTCCACTACATTTTTTTAACTGGACTGAAAAGTAAAAGTATTTTTTATTACTGGTTCATAGTTTGAGCAAACAAATCTTTATCAAAATCAATACATTTGAAGCCTTATAAGACCTCAAAATCTGCATGAAATACTTATAATAATTGTTTACTCTTTAAGTACATTTTTAAAGGGCTACTTTAATATTTTTACTTAAGTAGATTTTTTCATGTGATAATTTTCTTGAGTACTTTTTGCTCCGGTATCTGTACTTTTACTTAAGTAACAAAACTGAGTACTTCTTCCACCACTGCTCAAAGGTTCTAGAATATTTGTAAAGAAGCTCCCAGTTAGAGCCATGAACATTCTCCTTTTAAAACAAATGAGAATAATATAAAGTCTAACAGTGATTGTTCAGGTTCCTTCCAGCTCATAACATGTTCATAGTGTAAGTTTCTAAGGTCAAAGGGCAAACATAACCCCCAGTAATTGATAACCACGTCTGAGCTCTTCATCTTAAGGTCACCGTGTCTCTGGAGATTAAAATAAAAGAATCTCCATTAATTTAAATAGGGCTGGTCCTCCAATGTGACCCGTCCTCACTGTGATTTATTGCTCTATAGAGTAAATGAACGCTAAGCAAAAAGGACACTCTGCTAATGAAATCACAGGCTATAGTTTAGTGAAAGGAGCTGTAATGAAAAGAATGTGGGACACAACACTGCAGCACTGTTCTGCAAATCAATTAGCATTCTTTGTGCAGCTAATTCTATGTCTGAAGAAAATAAGAAAAGTGAAAGTTTGAGGAGTGGATTAACTTAACCATAGGCCTTATCACTTCATATTGAACCAGTTTATACCTTCTTCCTTTGTTTAAGCATAAATATATTTCAGTAATCACCAATTCACAAATTAGGAAAGTGCTTTGATAATATGGTGCAACATAAAACAATAAAAAAAACAAAAGTAAACTGTGATAAAATAAAAGCCATACATAAAATAGGCTACATTTTCATTCATTTCAAAAGTGCTGTGTGTTAAAACGTCTCTGATATCATGGTTGGGTTAGATATTATTCGGATTGTATTGTAATACTGTTAAATTATTATTAATGGAACGCAGCCGTCACTAGATGGCGCCCCGTGCTTGAAAGTTCCCTCACACTAATCCTCCTGTTGTGGCACTGGGTCAAACTCTAACTGATGGCATTCTTCAAATCCGCTCGCCTCATGTTCTTCAAATGAGAGAGATTTCAATCATAATCTGCGCAACTGCTGAGCCGGCTCCAAGCAGCAAAGTCATGGAGAGGCTTACGGCTCCGAGCAGCACATCAAGGGGCTATACAAACCTATTTACCGTGGATAGAAACACTGGATTTGCACAAAACCTCTTAGAATTTGGTGACTTCTGTTTAATATATTGTAACCGTATATATTGCAATTACAGTATTCATTCATTGTGTAAAAATGGACAAATTATTGAAATGAGAACACAATCTGAGCTGTCAGTCTCTTGCATTATGAAGTGACGGCCCCATCTGAACACTAATGACCGCAGTATGAATGAGGGAAAGGTCGAAATGCAGGACCTGTACAAGAGCCCTCCTTGTACATGAGAAAGCCTGAGATGCTTATCTGAGAAATGGGACCCCTTTCAGTTCCGAATGGGGGCACACCAGCCTGATACACAGTGAAGTGTCAATTGGTTTCAACTGGGGAGAAGAAAGAGAGGAGGAGAGGAATAGGGGAAACAGGGAGGAATAAAAGACATTGGCAGGGGACCAAGTGGTGCAGGTGTCAGTCTGACAACAGGCTGCACTAGCGCATTGCATACTCCAGGCTATGTGGCCCAGAACAGTCTGCAATCTGTGAGACTTCGAAGGGCTGTGCGTGGTCAGAACTGGACATGTTTTACATTGATGGTTGCTTCTGGTTGTCGACAAATCTTTATAGTAGACTACGCTTCTTTAAACAAAAAAGAAAAACATAACATAACTTACAGGAGAAATAGAAGAATACTTTTTGAGCGAGAGAAAAAAATAGGACTAATGACAATAAATATAGGCTTTATTTTGTGCAGGGTTTCAAGGGCAGGTTTCTTTTCTTGCAGCAAGAGACAACTCCCTTTAATTAAACAGGTTGACATAGCTGTAGAGTAGTGTCACATATTGGTGGATGGCCAATTGAATTTTGATTTATGAAATCACTAATCCAGTCTTGCGTGCTCTGCAGCAGCTGATCTTTCAGTTTGTAACAGTTGTATAGTTGTTTAACAATCATTATTTTTAAAAAAAATATTTTTATTACTAAAATGACTGCTATCTGTGCTACTATTCTCTGATATAATGAATGAGTCTAATTGACAGTAGGCTATGCAACCGGAGGTTAAATTAACGTAGTAGATTGCCACTTTTTTCATTATAGGGCTACAAATGTATCCAAAAAGGCTAAATTTGCATTTATGAAGATCTCTCTTTTATTGTAGCCGGTTAATTCCTCAGGCAGTCTTTTATTGTGGAAGGACTGAGCGGAAAGTGGTCATGTCTGTCGCTGCACTGGTGTGTCGCCGTGCGCCCTCCGCGCAGCGTGGAGGAGAAGAGGAGGATATGGGTCTGCTGACATCTGCAAGCCAGGGGTGTACAGCGACAAGAGCGCAGCGAGCAGACCAACTACAGCCACAGACATCCAGGAAACTTCACGACATGTAACTTATCCAGACGGTACGCACTTTATTATCGCCATTTTGGTCACTTTTGGTTTCATTTGAAAGATTGAGTTGGCGGTGTACGATGCGTTCAGATTGTAACTTTTAGAGTTGCCAGTGTATGTAGGCTACAGTACGTGTGATGGCGTCTCTCCCATGATAAGTTCTTTCCTTTGAAGTCCAATGAACTGTTGATTTTGTTGATCCAAGACTAAAGTTGCGAGGAAGTCAGTAATTGGATTTATCTTAACCCAGTTCTTCAGATCGCGCGATTGCAGATTAATCATTTACCTTTTTAAAATGAATGATATCACAAGCACGTCGCCTTGACATACACCTACTTTTATTTTGCAACGTGTTGAATTTGGCCTTCAGTAAACAAACTCAATAGCCTGTTAAAACAATCTCCTTGAATCTGCTGCTGGTTGTGGCCGTTGTTCACTGTGGTCTATACATTACCGGACATTCACAAGTGTAGGCCGAGGCTATAGTTTCCTGCTGCACTATTCAGAATGTGTCAAACGTCTAAATGATGTTACGTCAAAGTCCATCCTTTCATTTTCAGCTCTGGCAACAGAACCTTTGCTGTCAGAGTGTTGCGATAAGGGAAGCCAGAGATCCTGTTCTGTGAAAACAGTTACACACCTACACTTGTCAGGGCTGGGTTAACAAGTCTCTCTACTCTGTTCCAACGAATGCTGAGGTACTTAAAAAAACCGACCTATTTTCTATTTCTATTAAGTTTTGATGCCTGGTGGGTGCTGGGAGACCACTATAGTAAGTTACTGGGCAGGGTAAGCACAACTTAATGATATAAAGTACAGCTCAAATAAATAAATAGGCTAGTATAATGGAATTTATGAACATATATAGGCCTATTATGCCCTCTCTAGCTAAAAAATAATTAATATAGAAATAGGTGCTGAAAAAAGTTTTGTTTATGTAGTCGAAAAAAATATGTAGTAGAAAAAATAAAGAATGACAGGACTTGGCCACAGAAATGCACATCTCCATCAGCCAAAATATTTTTTTTAAATATTTCTTTTAGCTTTGACATCGCAATCACTTATGCAATACACCAAATACAAACCGGAGTACTTTTGATAAGTTCATTAGTCTTACACTGCCTGGGTTTAAACCAAAAGCTTTGAGTCTCACTTCATCAAAAGCTGTCTGTGATCTAAATAGCTCCCCAGTAAGGCTATCAGATTTAGAGAGAGTCCAAGGTGTGATGGACAGCCAATAAAGGGGGTTTTGTTTGCGGGCGTCTCCATTTTGTAACCTCAGGACTCCCTCAGTCCTTTGGCCCGAACCCAACATCAGCCAGTGAAAGAGCCGTGGTGCTGCCATAAAAGAAACTGGGTTCTCTCTGTGTGACTCTGCGACTGCTCAGTTCTTTACATAATGCAATTAAAGATACAGTACCTCACTACCTCGCTAATATTTACACTATAGTGCTGGTCATTCCTATAACAAAAAGACTGCAGTAGTTAAAGTGTGCATTCATGTTGTAAGCATCATCTGTGGGTTTGCATTTCCTTTTATCACTAACCCAGCCCTGTCCGAGAAGCCACATTTTAATGAGACAGAACACAGCTACAATCTGCCTCTTTTCATGTATCAAAAGGCATAAATAGATGAAAATTAGAGATATATAGCCAATGCCGATACTGATTGTTTAGAATACAGAGCAATCGATGGCTGATAAGATCTGCTGATATTTTTGTGCCGATAGTGAATACTTTCCCTATATTTTGCAATTTAAATTTGCTACAAACTCCCCCTAAGCCCTTTCTTACCACAAACCTATAAGTGCAGTCACTTTATGCAGCTATGTCTTCATATTAAAGTGTTAATATAAAGCTTTGTGTGTATTTTTAGGCAGCAGATTCACCAAAACAAAATATTGGCCTATGCTGGAGATTTAACGCCGATAACCGATACACTAAAAAGTCCAAATATTGGCCCAATATATTTATTTCTAATGAAAATAGCAGGTTCCAGGAAAAGTTACATTTTTATAAAACCGGCCACACTTCTGCTTTTAATCTTAGCTTAATATAGTTTCACACATTTAGTCCTACCAATTTTTCTAACCATGGTAAATTAATGAATTAGTGAATTGCTATTGTTACCTTTTCTTTTCTGCAGAGGCCTGTGTCCTATAGGGCACGGAATACTGCGAACGCACCCTCCATTGCTGTCATGAGGGGGCGCTGTTCTCGAAAACTCGGGGTGCTGGCCAAAGCCACCTTCCTGCTGTGGCTGCTGTGGCTGGGGTACCTGTTCTTGGCCCGCTCCTCGTTCTCTGATTTAGGAGAGGATGAGGAGGAGGATGAGGAGGAGGTGAAGGCCAGACAGTTGATCATGGAGGAGAGGGGGGCTGAAGCTATGCTGTCGAGACCCCTGTATCTCAAACCACCTGCGGACCACAATGCACCGGGAGAGTGGGGCCGGGCGGCGCGCCTCAGCCTCAGTCCAGAGGAGAAGAAGCAAGAGCAGGACACGGTAGAGCGATACGCCATCAACATCTTTGTCAGTGATAAAATCTCCCTCCACAGACACATTCAGGACAACAGGATGAGTGAGTGAGTACTACCACCAGCCGGGACACGGTTCTTTCTCTTGGGTCTTTAACAAATCAGGCTGAGCAGTTAAAAATGCTAATCTATATTTGACTTAGTCTGGTGCTGCTTTCGAAACTATACTACTACTGTCATGGATATTCTAGAGGAGATTAGGTTGAGCCCTTCACTGGAGGAAACTGAGGATGATGACTCCCATAATGCACCGCTGCGAGGATTACTAAAGCTAGTCTTTGCTGCCATGATTTTACTGGTTGATTTTATCCAGAAGAGTTGCTGTCAGTGCTGTCATGCTAACAGCTCAAAGCACACTACAACTTTTATGAGTGGTTTTCTCTTCCGCCTTATCCTTTACTTCTTAATCATCTCCAGACGTCATGTTCATCATTGAAGGCAGACCTGTAATTTCACTGCCTATAACACACCATTCTTTCTACACGGCTTTAATCTGATGTATTCAATTGCCTTATTTTGTCTATGTAACAAACAAAATTAGAGCTTATAAAACATCTTGAGTTATGCTAAACTGGACATTTATAGCTTACTTTAAAATCGGATGTTTTTTTAATGTGAAACAAAACTGCCGCGGAATGTCTGGATTTTGTTTACAGGGCAAGTTTATACTGTAATCAAAATGCACACACCCAAAACTGTACGAATCTTGTTTAAAACTAACCAGCTTTGTTACCGTTTAAGTCCAAAGCTGAATTCTTTGGCTGTAACTGTGGCGGGTAACTACAGGACTTGTGGCTTCCTTGTGAACGCACTGTTATGGATTGGGTCATTTAAACTCCACACACAGTTTACACTTACCCTTATGTCCCCTTTCTTAATTTGCTTTTGATTTTTTTTTTTCCTTTTGGGTTCTTATGTCAGTTCTGGCCTTTCGTCTGTTTGTTCACGTTTCTTTAGCTTCTCCTAGCACTGCTGTGGTATGTTGCTCCATGGTGTAACCCGCCCCCATCTCCTCCGCGGCTTTTTATTGATTTAATGGCTGCCATGTGGGTTAAGGCCATACATATTTTTATATAGACTCTGAAATGTACAAATACAACAGTTGGATTTTGAACAGATTTGGTCTAACTCTCCAAAAATGTCCTTAAAGATGTCAGAACAAGAGGTATGACTATCGGCGGTTACCCACTACTTCAGTGATCATAGCCTTTTACAATGAAGCCTGGTCTACGCTGCTGCGGACCATTCACAGCGTCCTCGAGTCCATACCAGCCATTCTACTGAAGGAAATCATACTCATTGATGACTATAGCGATCGAGGTGGGTCTTTTTTTTACACTATTTGATATTTTGATGATATTGGAAGAGAATAATGTAACACATACAACTGAATTTTTATATACAGTATTATACAAGTCGACTAGTATTTTTCAGACACAAAACTTTTACTTCTAATCTATATATTTTACAGCGTAACAGTTCTTTTACTTAAAAGTTTTGGTTACTCTTCCCACTATAAGTCTACAAGTGACAAAAGCTTTATGTTGACGATATTAAATGATCTGAGCATTTGTATTTCTTGCACTCCTCCTTCAGATAGAACTCATTTTTTAAAACATTTTTTGAAATATATCCTTTGAAAATGCCTGCTTTTGTGGATTTTGTTTTGTCTTTCTAATTACATTAGGCCTAACTTAGATGTTTATAAATAAGATGTTACGGCCCAACAATTACTTCTAATTAGGCCTGTCACAGTTACAAATGTTGAAACACGATATACTGCTACAGAGATGTACTGCGATAAACAATAGTACTGAAACTACTTTATGCCACTGACACAATAACAGTAAAGCAGGTTAATCCCAGTAAGCTATTTTTAAGTAGGCAGTATCATTACGTGGCATGAGCTGCAACAAATAAATGGCAGAATGAAGTAATAATTTTCCACAGAAGTTACATTTCCAACCCTCTACAGCTCAGATCTTATCTTACAACAAAAATACCCAAAATCTCCCCCCTTTTACAAAGAAATTTAGCACATGATCCATTTTGAGCCTGAAAATACGCTGTTCCAGCTTTCATATATTGAACGGTAAGTCAATATAGTAATAATCATGACAGGCCTACTTCTAATTTTGAGCAGTTCTTACTTTTTGTTTTTCCTTTTCTTGACTACTCTATCCCCCTTGTTTATCAACATCACGTACGATTCGTGTGCACCTCTCCAACACTGAATAGAAGCTAAACTGGAAGGGGTTGGTAGACAGTCTGAAATGATACTGCTTTGTCTTGGAAATTGGATATCGGGTGTAGTTTTATGTCTTGCTTGCGTTAATGAAATTGGTGTTTGGTCCCTGGCAGTCTCTCTGTGTATCAGAGACATTACTCTGGAAGGATGACTTCAGTGCGACCCAAGTTGCCATGACATCACTTCCTCTCAACTGACCGAAGGGAACGCTAGACGGCACTCCCAACCACAGCCCAGTCTGGCCTGTTTATTGTAGAATGTAGAATGCTAACTGCTTATGTCTGTTGTTCTTTATATTTATAGAATTGTTAATTTTAAAAATCTGGTTGGACTGGAAAATGTATTTTTTTTCAGCCAAGTTAACAATTGAAACAATATTTTATTATTTCTGTCTTTGTGTGTGTTCTTTAGTGTACCTGAAGTCTAAATTGGAGGATTACATCAGTAAGCTGCGCCGTGTTCGCCTCATCCGCACCAACAAAAGAGAGGGTTTGGTGAGAGCGCGTCTCATTGGTGCCACCTACGCCACAGGTGACGTACTGACATTCCTGGACTGCCACTGTGAGTGTGTCCCGGGTTGGATTGAGCCACTACTTGAAAGGTGTGCCTAAATCAGTAATGCATATGTTTATCTCCCCACTCATCTTTTGCATATGTTGACATCTCCCCAGTCATATTTTGTAAATATTTTATTCCTTCTGCGTTTAGGATTGGGGAGAATGCCAGCACTGTTATTTGTCCTGTTATCGACACCATCGACTGGAACACATTTGAGTATTATATGCAGACGGATGAGCCAATGATCGGTGGATTTGACTGGAGACTCACCTTTCAGTGGCACTCAGTCCCTGAAGTGGAACGCAAGAGGCGCAAGTCCCGCACTGACCCCATCAGGTGACACTGTGACACTCTAGGCCAGCTCACAGGGACTGCATTATCAGATTGGCACTGGCCTTAGCACTGGTCTTCTATCCTCACAATGGCACAGTCACATAGTGCTTTATATTTCTTTAATGCACCCAACATGTTGTCAAGCTGATGACCTTGTTGTGGAAAAATATTGTTGATAATAATCCATTTGCTAAGTCTTGGTGAGTAATGAAATTGAAAAAAGGTTTGTTCTTTGTTACAGATACTCCACACCTGTTCCAAGACACACTATGATGGAAATTTATTTATGTTGTGAAGAAATGATTTCTATCACAGCCTCAAGAATTACATACAGCATTTAATTTGTACATGAAATTTCTATTTTTATTTACCTTATTTTTAATTCATGCCCTTATATTTGATTATAGCTTATATTTACTATTATTCTTAGTTATTCATTGTTTCATGTTGCACCATTAATCTGAAGCAAGTTCCTAGTTTGTGAATTTTGTTCATTGACAATGACCATAAAACATATTCAAATTCTGATTCCAGTTTCAGTTGTTACTTTCCAAACTAAGTGTTTTAATCTGAATTGTGGCTAAACACAGTCACATATTTGATTACTTACATTACCCACAGATTTCTATTCTAGATGAGTGTTTTTGACCTGCAGTCTTCTTTGTTCTTTAAAGGTCTCCCACAATGGCTGGTGGCTTATTTGCTGTGAGCAAGTCCTACTTTGAGTACCTGGGCACATATGATACAGGGATGGAGGTGTGGGGAGGAGAAAACTTGGAACTCTCTTTCAGGGTAAGTTCAGTGGCACTTCATTTGTGCTTCTTGGCAGCTCGGCTCCAGTGGTGATGAAATACTCTTTAGCTTGTAATTGTGATTTACTATATTATTCTCTGCGAGGACAAAGAATGGTTGTATTTCTATTGTGTGTGTATTTCTATTGTGTGTGTATTTCTATTGTGTGTGTATTTCTATTGTGTGTGTATTTCTATTGTGTGTGTATTTCTATTGTGTGTGTATTTCTATTGTGTGTGTATTTCTGTTGCGTGTGTATTTCTGTTGCATGTGTGTATTTCTGTTGCGTGTGTGTATTTCTTATGTGGTTGTATTTCTATTGCGTGTGTATTTCTATTGCGTGTGTATTTCTGTTGCGTGTGTGTATTTCTGTTGTGTGTGTATTTCTGTTGCGTGTGTATTTCTATTGTGTGTGTATTTCTATTGTGTGTGTGTGTATGCAGTGGTTAGGCTGTTCCCAAGTGATGCACCAATAATATGCTCGGACTTATCTTCGTCGTTCTGTCCTGATAGTTCAGTATCAAGTAATTTTATTAATTTGTGTAATTAGAAAATACTGTAATGTTATTTGATTGCTCCTTGTTTACACACTTAAATTGTTTTTCAGTTAAGTTTGTAGTGATAGATCAATGAGTTTCCAAATGGGAATAGGTTGGAGTTATTTGCTGTGCTACTTATTTGCTTTGTGTTTGCTTATTTTATAAGTGTAGATAAGACCTGGAGATGTTTGATATCAGGGAGTTGTTCTCACATGGTCTATTCATTGCCTTTTTATAGCCTTTCTCAAAACCAATATTTGTAGACATAATATGGTTTGTGCTTCACTCTGTATTTGATTAGGTGTGGCAGTGTGGGGGAAACTTGGAGATCCATCCCTGTTCTCATGTAGGCCATGTCTTCCCAAAGAAAGCTCCTTATGCCAGACCAAACTTCCTCCAAAACACTGTGAGAGCTGCTGAGGTTTGGATGGACTCTTATAAGCAGCATTTCTACAAAAGAAATCCCCCAGCCAAAAAGGTACATGTAAACAATAGTCCTAAAACCAAGAAAAAAAACTTAACTCACTGCTTCCCAATTCTTAACCTAAACTTTTATTTGGCTACTGTAAAAACCCACTTTGTGATGTTTTACCCCCTTCTACATTTACTGTAGAAGAGCTATTGATGATGGCAGAGTTGACTCCTCTCCAGACCTGATTTCTAAAATGGGAAACTCTGTATCTGCCCTGTCTGAGAAGGATATCTCAACATGCTTTGTGAAAAGGGGCCATAGTATGATGTAATATTTCTTGTTAGGATATTGGGCCCTGATTATTCCGTTGTGTGTGTATGTGTGTATGTGTGTACGTGTGTATGTGTGTACGTGTGTATGTGTGTATGTGTGCGTGTATGAACGGACATGCTTGTGGTTTGTGAGTGTGGTGCCTCTCAGGTTGAATATTGAGCACCATGCAACATTTATGTATCTCAGTATCACTTGTCTGAGAAAGTACATAATTAATGTCAGAGATTCTTGATCAAACAATAAGTTACATGCTCTGGTAATATCGAACATCAAGTCAATGTTTTCATCTCAGTACTGTTAATATGGCCTGCTTTGAGGATTATCATGAAATAATCATTTGACACAAAGTTTGCTTTTTAATTCCTAGGTGTATTTGCTGTAGCTGGGAAAGGGACATTGACTTAAGTGTCTGTGAAGTCATTACTTGTGACAGTTACAACCATTTATAACAAGTTTACAGTGTCGAAGTGTCAAGTATGTATGCTCTGAGGCGTATGACTGAGTAAACAGTGCTGTCTCAGGCATGTACAAATACACATACGGGATATAACTTCCTGCTTGATGCAATGGGCCATATGTCGGACAGAACTGTTACAATGAGGATGTTAATATTTACCCTTATGTTAGTTTCTTTCAAAGCAAAACAGTTTAATTAAATGCAATATTTTTTGCAATCATGACTCACTCAATTTTTCTTTTGCAGGAGAATTATGGGGATATCTCCGATCGCCTGCAACTCAGGGACAAGCTGAAGTGCAACAGTTTTGATTGGTATCTGAAGAATATTTACCCAGAACTGCATGTACCTGAGGACAGGGAAGGCTGGCATGGAGCAGTGAGTTTTCCTTTACACAGAAGCTGAAAATGTTCTTTTGTGGATCTCTGTGATCCCATGTGTCATCGGATGGTAGACGGAGTTATGCAGCTGGGAAATTCCGCAGAATTACAAAACACCCTTCGTGATACAGTTTGACACTTTTAGAATGTTGCGTAACAGGTTATTTTACACTACCTTAAGACAATGTACCGTACTCACTAACAACATGTAAAAAACATATTATCCTCTATATTATCCGCTAACCTTAAATGTTTACATTGTAGAGTTAAGGTTAGAAGGATATGTGTACAGTAAAGCTTACGATGCAATGTAATAACATAGTAAAGTGTCATGTAAAATAGATAATTGTAAAATGTTATGTCAGGAAGGACACCCTGATCTCAAAACATTTTAAACTCAAACCCCCCTTTAGGTACGGAGCTCAGGCATACCCTCAGAGTGTCTGGACTACAATGCCCCAGAGCACAGTCCAACAGGATCCCACCTTTCTCTGTTTGGCTGTCACGGACAAGGAGGCAACCAGGTAAATAGACATTTATGCTCTCGTCACTGTGTTTAACCTTGCACACCAAGATGGATTCTCACGATATTTGTGAGTTCACAAATTCAAGAGAATCCATCTTGAGATACAGCTGCTGGATGATTCAAACTCGCTGAGCAGCTGGCGAACCAATGACAGAGCAGCAGTAAGGTTTGTGTGGAAGACACAAGAGAAGCGCCCAAGCGAACCAAAACAAACATGGCGGCGCCAATAGACGCACGTCTGCGCATTTTTCGCACTTTTTGCATTTGTGGACAGGTATGATGTCTCTGAACTGGTTTGATTTTTCGGCTTGGTCTGCTATTGTGACTCGCCGTCCAATCAGATTCAAATAATCATCATGACGATCCACGCTTTCCCGTTCTACACTGATAAATGTGTAGAAGTCAGTTCAAAGTGCTACACATATCAATCTGGCTTGACCCAGGTTAGTGTTTGTTAGACCCAAGGATCATAAAAGTAGTGCATTTCTGATGCAAGGAGCTTTTAGACCATTCAAACCCAATACATATTTAGGCTTTAATGAAGGGTCTTGCATAATATTCAACACTGTAAAAACTAAAGACATGATTTTCTTTCTTTGTCAGTACTTTGAATACACGTCTCAAAGGGAAATCCGCTTTAACTCTATAACGGAGCTCTGTGCTGAAGTCTTGGAGGGTCAGATTTCCATTGGAATGAAACATTGTCCTCATGATAGAGAAGACAAACCACGCACCATGTTGTGGGATTTTCAAAATGTAAGAGTCTTGCCATAAACAAAACCACCTGAGTGACATATTATCAAAACATAATAAGATGTCTATTTCTCCTCAGGACGGGACCATCTACCATCCTCTCTCGGGCATGTGCATCACAGCGTTCCGCACAGGGGAGGGGCGCACTGATGTCCAAATGCGGAGATGTAGTCCAGGAGACAAAAACCAGCAGTGGAGGTTTGAGTGGTAGAGAAATGACAGACAACATTTGAACCACAATTATATGCTGCACTGGAAGTAGCCTCTGCTTTTCACAAGTGTCTCAGGTCGCCACCTCATTTTAGAGGAGAGCGGGCAAGGAGGAGATAAGAAGAATAGATGAAAGTCACTTTGAAGTCAATAAAAGACCAAATTCCCCTCATTTTGTGAAAGGGGTGTAGACAGTGGGGAAAAGAACACAAGAATGGAAAAAAGGATGAACGATGACAAGTGCCTTTGAAGAGCGCACAAGTAAAAAAGTGCAATGTTTATCGAAGAAAGCTTCATAATGAGACCATTCAGTGCCTTTTTAAAGACATTTGCTTCTGCACAGGACGCACTATCGATCTTGCCGTAGTAACATAAATTATTGTAAAACTTTGTTAGTTTGTGATGTACAGATGATGTTCTGAAAAGTGCCTAGAAAGTACTACAAGTCCAACTGTATATTTAATACAGCCACTGTGTGACAGGCTCCATCATGTGAGTGGAGAAAAGGGAGAACAGTGCGGTCACAGCAGACTGCCCCTCAATTGTATCTTGTGTATCTAGAGCTATTTTCATGCTAGAACACTGCCTGAACAAGACTCAAAGCATTCTTAACACATCTATACTAAGTGCAATTCTGCCTCAGAGGCCCTAGGGGTGACAGAGGTGTTGTAATCTATTCTTGCATAAAATTAAGAACAATTGTCCACACCCATCGATCATTATGTTTGCCTTGTTAAAAAGTAATGTGTTGAAATGAATGTGAAATGCTGTAAACAACACTGGGCTACTAGACTTAAGTGTTTACATTCATGAGATGCCTTAAACCAAGCACCTTTTAAAGACTTCAGTTTGGATGTGCCATATTGTGCGTAAAATCTACTTGAATAAGGAATCAACCACTCCCCATATATTGCATAACTAAGACCCATTGGACGCCTACTCTGGATTATGATGAAAAGATGTGGTGTGATTCTTGGTAAAATGTTACAGCTGTATTTGGTGATGGTTGCTCATTATTGAGTACTGTTTGTTCTCTGTGGTAATTATAAATATGATAAATACTTAATAATGAATGGAGACAATGGGTAAACATGTTTTTTTTTGTTTCAACATGCTGTTTAAGGGATTACAGGTGCAATGCACTAGGCACCTCTCAAACTACTGATCATGCAAAGGGAATGTTGATTACTTGATTAAGATGAGTTGGAATAAATCACTAACCACAAATGAATCATTTCTGTTTTTATGGTTTGCGTGTTCTATGAACTATGTTGTAAAGTAAACTTGTCTTTACACATCAGTTACAAGTTCTCCTGCAAGAGTTGTTACCCTCTGTCATAACTCAAGGTCTGTTCAATCATTTGGTGCCACCTAGTGGTTGAAAAACATGTCAAAATAGTGCGCTCATGTTTCCTTTAATCATTTAAGATTCTAAAGGTTCATTTTGTTTTTGTCTGAAGAACAAATATTAAGAAATCTGTTAATAAGTTAAAACGTTTAAAAATGTATATTTCACATATTAGCTAATATAACAAGTAGAAAAGATTCGCTAGATTTAGCTACAAAGCTGTTGGTTGGAGGATCGAAGCTTCCTGAAGATTAAGTCCTTGATAGACTGTAATACTTACAATAGGACAACTATTTATGATATAGGCTATATCATAATTATAAAACGTTTGGTTTATACTTTTATGTAGGCTAACAAATAGCCTAATGGATCCAATTCATTTTTATTTTATTTGATCTTTATTAAGGACATAGGTGCGGACACATTATCCATAGCTAAGATAATAAAAGGAAATAGTAAGAATACTGTAAATACATTGTAAGTATTACAGCTATAGGCTAAACTTGTGGGCAACATCCAGACGTGTAACAATAATGTAATATAATATGTTGTAATATAGGCCAACAAGTAAGTCAGCTTGACAAAACAACGTTAAACATATTTCATGGAAACTTGTCCGGCAGACAGTTCCTAAATGAAAACGCCCTCAGGCGTTAAAATGAGAGGCCTGTTTGACACATAGACACGGCCAGGCGTGGCGTATTACTACACGTCTCTTTGTACTTTTCACATCAAGGGTGCTCCATCAAACTGAATGCCACTCATATTACTTGCTGGCTCAGAAACGTCACCTTAATTATTTAAAAATTTAATTTGCTTAAACATACATTTCATCTAGTTTTCATATCAATTTCACATATAGTGTAGGTCAATACACATTCTGGTTTACATCATAAAGAAAAATCCCTCGTCCCACGTCATTTTGAGTCTAGGAGGGTTGATCTAGTCAGTCTATAGTTATTGATATACTATAGGCCTATAATGTGACGGGAGGACTGGACTCGTCTGTAGTTTCTTAATGATTTACCTGGCACTGAAGTAACTGTAAAGTCTCCCTTACCGCTGTCAAGTTTAAAGTGTCAAGACAAACACTCTTCCGGAATGTTAAATTAGTTTATAAAATAATGATAACAATAAAAAAACATACAATATGAATAGCTAAAAATCCACGAGTTTGCATAATAAAACTGCATTTGTCGCGTAAATATTTTATCACAGGCCTATCTTTTTAGGTGTAGGCGTTGGGTTATCGTGGCCCCTGGCTCTGACCAGCTACAGTCTGCATAAACTCTGATAAGTCTGGCCTTGCGGTTTCGTTTCTGATGAATCAAAACAAACAACCGTCCTTTATGACATCCAGTACATTGAAATAACGAGATATGAGGGTTTTGAATGGGTCTACTAAACATTAAAGACAAGTTTTAGTGTCAGCTGTGGTCATCTCACCCAATCCCCATAAAAAACATCAATGCATCAACAATAACAGACTATCACACTGCAACTGTAGTAAACTCGGACATTAAATAATTCTACGCCTATTCATAAAGCGAGAGGGTATTTTATTTTGAATTTTACGCACCGGATGTTGCACGGTCTCTTTCAGATTGCTCCTACTCTCAAATTAAACAAATCAAGTTCAAGTATGAAGCCATCAGCAAAGTCAACTTTGACTCAGTCCTGGACGCTCAGTAAACTTTGATGGGACCTTCAGCAAGAGCGCCACTCGCGTGACTTGCGTAAAGGTGGTTGGGATGTTTTATTTGACCTATATTAGTTTGGAGTGCGCTGGAAGACTACAGGTTTGTTTACTAATCTGTTAGGTGATCCTTAATCCGAGTTTGGTAATCCCTTTTAACACTTGTGGATGTAAAATAGCATCAGATTACCTCTGGAAGGAGTGGGTTTCAACTGATGTCTGCCCAACACTGGAAGTTGCGCTTTTCAACTCAGCTCAAAGGACCTCTTTTTACTTTGTGGCAAAATGAAAATGCTGGCATGAAAACCCCCATACCCGTGGAGGACACGACACGATGGCAGTTTGCGGAAGAAGAAACAGACCCAAGATAGCCCTCTTCCTCTTTGGTGCCTCTTTACTGGGGTATTTCATATTTTTCAGACACAACTCCGTGGACGTCATCGCGCGAGAGGTCCCGAGGGAGGAAAGCGTAAAAGGAGAAGTGAATAATGATAATCTTAAGAAGCCCGTGTATGAAAAACCTCCTTTGGATTTAAACGCACTGGGTGAACTGGGCAAACCAGTCAAACTCAAACTGAGTGTGGAGGAAAGGAAAAAAGAGGAAGAGAGCATCAACAAGCACCAAATAAATATTTACCTGAGTGACAAAATTTCACTACATCGCAGACTGCCTGAAAGATGGAATCCGCTGTACGTATAGTGACTTGGCATCCTGATTCCACAGTTACTTCAATCGTCACATTGTTTCAGCTCACTTATGACCCCAGTATTGTCTGTGTTCTGTTTCTCTTATCAGCTGCAAAGACTTGAAGTATGACTATAGGACCCTGCCCACGACTTCTGTGGTGATAGCTTTTTACAACGAGGCCTGGTCTACTCTGCTGCGGACAGTGCACAGCGTCCTGGAGACCTGCCCGGACATCCTGCTCAAAGAAGTGGTGCTTGTGGACGACTACAGTGAAAAAGGTTGAAAAACATGCTATCTAACTAATTCTACCTTCTTGGGTGTTGTTTTTGGTTATTCAAATGACCCCATGTCTGTCTTTCTGCCCCTTGTTATGTTTTAGTGTCAATATAGTAACCCAGATTTAATCTGCAAAGCACTAGTGCATAATAATTACTGTTATATGTAGCCTACCACATTGTTTAACTAGTGCACACCCTTGTCTGTGGTAGAGGTTAAGCAAGTATTACACAATGTGTAGTGTAAATTTAACAATGTCACTAAGTATTTTGACATGCTGTTTCTTGTAATATTGTCACATAGCACATTTAAAGGGACCCCTGGAGAAGTACATCAGCAATTTAAGAAAAGTGCGTCTAATCCGGGCGACAAAAAGAGAGGGTCTGGTGCGGGCCAGGCTGCTTGGGGCCTCCATTGCGACGGGGGATGTCCTAACGTTCCTGGACTGTCACTGTGAGTGCCATGAAGGGTGGCTAGAGCCACTGCTTCAAAGGTCAGCGTTTTTCTTTTTGTCTGATCATTTATAGATTGTGGTACTGACTGTGTAATGTTAACGTGCATCTTTCTCTGCAGGATCAAAGAGGAGCCCAGTGCTGTAGTCTGTCCTGTTATTGATGTAATAGACTGGAACACATTTCAGTATTTAGGAAACGCCGGGGAACCTCAGGTTGGGGGTTTTGACTGGAGGCTAGTGTTTACCTGGCATGCAGTCCCTGATTATGAACAGAAACGCAGGCGATCACCCACTGATGTCATAAGGTTTGTTTTGATTCTGACATTTCTGATTTGTACCTTGGCATCCTTACTGCAGAAGGCACCTGAAACACTTACAAGATCGAAAATGAAGTGAAAATGGCTTCTGCTTCAGCTTCTTTAAGGATCACACTGTCACTTATGTTATAAACCCAATTTCATGAATATTAACTGGATATAATGTGTACATACTGTAGTGTAATTTACAGCATAAAATGTGCTTGCAGTCCCTGGTGTAGATTAAGACGATTTATGTATTTCTCCCTCAGGTCTCCTACCATGGCAGGCGGTCTGTTTGCTGTGAAGAAGGACTACTTCCAGTACCTGGGGACGTATGACACAGGGATGGAGGTGTGGGGTGGAGAAAACCTGGAGTTTTCCTTCAGGGTGAGATATTAGCATCTCCCTGCTGCTAATCTTCTGTGAGCAGACATGTATTTTGCATGCAAAAAGACTAGGGATGCAGTGTTCCAGAGTTTTTATTTTTTATAGTGATAACGACCCTTACTTTAAGTATCTGCTGATATCAACTAATACCAAGGTAGAGACTACAGGTTTGTTTACTAATCTGTTAGGTGATCCTTAATCCGAGTTTGGCATTTATGTCCTTAAAACACAAATATTATGTGACAAAATCTAAATAACTACAGAACAGCTTTGTACATCATGAGATGTTCTGGGTCAACAATGGTTAGTTGACAGTTTTAATACATTAATTCACAGACACAATCAGAATATACCGGTATTGATGCAGTCCCAAAAACGATTCCTTTATTTATTTCAACTGCATTTCACAGCATTCTCATGAAATGTCGCTGTGTCTGTTTTCCATTAGTGTCCTGGAAGACAAGACTGTAAAACCACAAAATACATTCATTACTGCATGGAATTTTAGAATCCTCCTTTTTCAAAAGCCACAAACTAAATGAGATGGGCAAACACTTATTTCTCATGATCTTTGTGACTGGGTCACAAATACACACTAACAATCCTTGTGCTTGTTTTTACCTTTTTATTAGATTTGGCAGTGTGGGGGCAGCCTTGAGGTCCATCCGTGTTCCCATGTGGGCCATGTGTTTCCCAATAAGGCCCCTTACTCTCGGAGTAAGGCCCTGGCTAACAGTGTGAGAGCCGCTGAGGTCTGGATGGATGAGTTCAAGGAAGTGTACTACCATCGAAACCCTCACGCTCGCCTGGTGAGTGTGGAGACGTCCTTTATTTCAGGATGGTTAATAATAAGTGAATGTTTTCAGTGTGGGAGTGTTTGATTACAGCTGTGTCCGTCACAAAACGGATTTCACTGCTCAGCTCTGGTTTCCACACACATGAGCAGGGTTTCGGTGTGAAGCACCTTGATTAGGTGACACCTGGAGGAGGTGAGTGGCAGGCACCCCGGGGTGACGGGGGTGTCAGGGCGGCCCGGTGTGTCATTACCTCCTCCATCTCTCTGTGTCACCGGTGTCACCCAGCTGTCCTTGACAGAGCTCTAGTAACCCCTGGGTGCCCTGCGCGCGCGCCACAGTGTAGTTAAGATGAGGAGCTCAATACTCAGATCGGGTGGCACTCATCTCCCAGAGAGGAGGCTGCCTTGCCAACCTCAGTGTGGCCTGAAAATCCCAATACACTCAAGTTGCAAAACGAGCTTTCTCTCGCTGCCTCTAAATAAAGGCAATGAACAGATAGTCAAATGGAAGAATGCATATATTTATAATAGTAATTATAGGCATTTACACAACTGCGTACAATTATTGTTACATCTAGTGTGTCATACTGACTGATCTGATACAGCCAGAGTAGATTTAATTTAAAGCCTTTTTAGAAGGACAAAAGGGACAAATCTGATCCTTTGTTTTTGTAGATCCCATTGATCTTTTCTGTCCCCTGTAATCTATACAGTATTACAGTCTTTGGAACACTGTTAACGCTCCTGCTCCTGTGCGGGCATAGCATCTGCTCTGTTTGGCTGTGTGACTTGTATTGCTCAGTTGCTCTTCAGGATGTTAAATATTTAAAAGAAACACTAATGAAATGCCTTATAGACCAACATACATGCTGTGTGTTCAACTTATTAACAACCTCTGTGGTAAACATTACAACAGTAGTGCCACATGAAGGTAGTCTGACACTGTTGTTTAACTAAGATTTGGGGCTGTATCTTTCCCCCAGTTTTAACGCGGCAGTAGCATTAGCAAGATAATCTGCTGGCAGATAGTATCAGCCCTACTGCTGAGAGCGTGGGGCATGGAGCTGTAAACAAGAGGTGTGCCGTGCCAACATATTTGGTGGAGTGGAGCAAATTGCAGGCGTGGTTTGGCATTCAGTGAACTGCCAGAATTGTAAAAATAAATATTCTTTTATTTGGAAATGTATTAGGATGACATTTCAAGGGCAGGTATCGTGCCATAAAATCTAGGGCACACCGCAGCCCCGTAACCTCCTATCTCAAAGGTGCCAACCTCTTGGGTGCCGTGCAGTGGGGCCAGAGCACCCACACAAATCTCTGATCAACTTTCACAGTAAGTCTATTGAACACGCAGGGGAAATGTCTCTTCCTCCTCAGCACTGATCTGTCAGTCAGGCATCCTCCCTGTGTATTCATGGCTTTCATCCGTGTGTGCGTAAAGTGGTAAAATCAGAAACAAAACTTTATATATCAATCAACGGATTCCATAATCCGCGAGACATCCACTTGTTTGGGACCAAATGCAGTGGACACTGGTGAGACGAGAATGTGAGCGGTCAGCAGTACACAGCTTTGGAAACTTGTGCCTCAGGTGAGAGACACGGGAGCGGACTGCCAGGACAGGTGGGAGCGGGTGTGACCAGGGGGAGAGAGGAGATCAGCAGGTTTGAAATACATGGGTCTGCTGCGTAATGGGAGGCAAAAAACGAAGGAACGCAGAGAAAACTGAAAAGGATACCCACTCTGGCAGTGATTTTAAATGCACAAACACATATTGGTTCAGATGCCATCACCATATATGTACTTGTACCGTCCCACTCCAGCCACCAGTGGCCAAGCACATCCTCTTTACGCCAGCGTCAACATCGTGTAGGTAGCAGAAATGCGACCTGGACACTCCCCCTTGTTAACGCTACTGCTCCTTTTAAGACCGGGGTCAAGATACAGCCCTTACAGTTGTGTATTTAGTATGTTTAAAAAGACTGATATAATATTTATACTTCATGAATTTTTGGAGTAGAGGCTAAAATAATAAAAATGCTGATTTTGTGTGATTGCAGGAGGCCTTTGGAGACGTGACAGAGCGAAGGAAGCTGAGGGAGCGCCTGGGCTGTAAGAGCTTCAGGTGGTACTTGGACAACGTTTACCCTGATATTCACGTCCCAGAGGACCAGCCAGGCATGTTTGGAATGGTGAGGGCATATCTGTGAGGGAGCTGGAGAGTAAAACATGAATTAACATATTTTGAACATGTGAAACTTATTTAGAATGTTTGTTTTTATTTATTTTATGTCAGTATAGTATTAATTTAAAATAATAAGTTAGTTAAACCAACACTCTCAAAACTCTGGTGCATCTGTTTTTTGGTACATGGAAAAATTGATGAGGTTGTGTTTTCCTCCAGTTTAAAAATCGGGGGAAGAAAAACCACTGTTTTGACTACAACCCTGCAGATGAACACGCCATAGTGGGAGGAAGGGTCATCTTGTACCCCTGTCACGGCATGGGCCAAAACCAGGTATGAACCAGGTACAAATACCAAGCAAAGACTTTGACAGAGAAGTACTTGATAATTGTCTGCAAGTAGTTTATTAAGTAGATTTTCCCCACACTTTCTTGATAATCAATGCAGTCAGTGGCCGTTTATAGTGTGCAATAAAATACAATAGCTTGAGCCACACTGGGCCACACTGACCTGTAGGTGTCAATTTTGAGTAAGGTAATGATAATGTTTACTTTCATTAAAATTTTAGCACAGCAAATGTCATGAAATGTGCCGTGTTTTTACCCCAATCTTATAACTACAAACTTTCCAATCACCCCGCGTTGATGTCAGTCGGGACTTCTTGCTAAGATGGTTTTATGTTGTGACTCAGTTCTTTGAGATGTCCATGGATGGCGAGATCCGCTATAACACAAGAGAACCCGCAGGATGCATGGCTGGGGATAACATCAGCACCTACCTGACTGTCCAGCTGTGTCGAAAACGAGGCCAGCCTGTACCAGCTGACCAGAAATTCATCCTCAAGGAGGTAAATGCCATTGTGTCATTGTGAAGTGCGTTTTATTTAACATTTCTTAAACTGTATGGTTATGTGCTTTAGGATGGGACTCTTTACCATGTGATGAGCCAGAAGTGCGTGCACGCCTTGGACAAGACTGACAATGGGACACCTGCCCCTTCGCTACAGGCTTGTTCTGGCACTCCGTACCAACAGTGGTATTTTGAAGAACGAATATAATTAAATCTTAAGTGAATGTCCTAAGATGATGGATTACACTGTTACCTTTTGGAGCTTAAAAACAGTGAGACACTGTAATGATTTGCTGAAAACGGCAAAGGATTTCCAATATATTTTTTGATGTTGGAAAAAATACTGAAAAATACAATTTATTCCTTTATGAGGAGTAATATGCTGGACTTTTTTTACTGCTCTATCGATGGAGTTGTTTTTCAACGTCAAAGTGCCATGGAGTTTTGGTGTCTTGCCACTAGAGGGCCACATTGCGCCTCAGTAGGGAGCTGGATGGCCCACATCTTTTGTGTCTTGTCAAAAGTAGGGCAGATCTCATTGCCTTTTGTAAAGAGGCTTTACAGAATATTTTACTGTTTACTCACCCTCGTTCCCATGACTTAAAAAGGATTAGTATTGTCTTTGCAAAGTCACGTTGCAACAAATTTCCTCTTTTTAGCATCTTCCTGTTTCGTAAGGATTTTAGATTATGTTAGATTTGGAAAGCAAACCTATGCAACACTGGTCATTCAGTAATAATAATGATAATTAATCATGTTTTTTGTATAATTGTTGTTTACATATAAAATTCCAGATGAAACTTTGACACTAGAAATTACCCAGATCGTTTTCTGCAGGGACCAGTAGCACATTTGCTGTAATGT
Organism: Periophthalmodon schlosseri; assembly: GCA_000787095.1. Classification (NCBI taxonomy): domain Eukaryota; kingdom Metazoa; phylum Chordata; class Actinopteri; order Gobiiformes; family Gobiidae; genus Periophthalmodon; species Periophthalmodon schlosseri. The sequence continues at coordinate 67,325 of KN484827.1, forward strand.
TAATATTAGCTTGTTTTACCATTACATTATTTTATCTCTGTAATTCACCTGTCACTGGTCATAATATTACGCCTGTGGAATGTATTATCATGTGCAAGTTTCACACCTCTGCATTGGATCCACCCGAGCGTGGTCACATCCCCCTGTGAGGGAGCGACTAGTGGGTTTTTCTGATCCGATCGCTGCCATCCTTCACGAGGCTGGGGGCTCTTACTGTCCCAGCGGCTGTGTACAGGGACCGGGGGACACGCCGCAGAGGAGCGCACAGTTGTGGGTGTCTCCGGAGTGCTCGAGTACCAGATGGTGGCTTGATTGATTTTCTGGTCCTTGCCCAATTTGTTATCAGCACCTCTCCCTCTTGCGGTGCTTCGGAGGACGCCTTATCTATTGGACAGTCCAAATCTTACTCACATTACCATTTGTGTTTGTGCTTGCTTGGAGTTTGATTTATGAAGAGGAAGTAATCACGTTTGCAGTTGTTACCAGCAGGGGCAGATGGAAGAGGATATCAGGAGGGGAATGCTATACAGGACTTTTTTCTTACCATTAACCTTCACACACGGCTGGTTCAAGTCTTGGCAATTGATGTTAATGGATATTGTTTGCAAGTTGATTTTTTGATTCACAATGTACTCTTAAAATACATTAACATTTACTGAAATTGTTCCAAAGCGATGAGAAGAATAAATGCCATTTTATTCGCATCACTTCCATAAGGTCACAACAAAGATGGATTACAGCCTAAAGGGTCAGAGGTCACCAAATCAAAAATAACACAATTCAAATATTATTATAAAAGAAAAATTCAAATCTGTCAACTGGACAAAAAGTTGTAGGAGTGAAGACGTTTCGCTGCTCATCCAAGCCGCTTCTTCAGTTCTGGTCAGATTACTGGCGGACACGGCCTTATAGCTGTGTGAAGCCTACAAACAGAAACAATAGGTGTGTTAGTTTTAGTGTAGTGAGCTCCTCCCTTCAGATATAAGGCAGTGTCCACCAATAATCTGACCAGAACTGGCTTGGATGAGCAGCGAAACGTCCTCACTCCTACAACTTTTTGTCCAGTTGACAGTCATCCAGGTATGAGCCATAGTAAAAGAAAACTTCATATCTGAGGGATTACACAGACACAGTTAAAATATGCTTTGTATTTTATGTTTGCATATTTTCTCCTCTCTGTTACAAAACATATGCCAACATTCCAACATCTCTAAGGATGTAACTGTAACCATTTTCCTACTAAATATAGACACTTAAAATATTGTTTGGAAAATCCACAACCACATTTACATGTCTCATGGGAACAGTTCTTTTAATTCTTTTATAATTTATAATGTTGACCGCTTCTTAGCTCATGCAAGGTGACTTACTGTTTACATCACTGTATGTGTAGCCAATGATAGCCATTAATATCCTCTCTAACTGTCATTTATTTTTCCCTTGCCACCATCTGTTATTTGGAACATGTCCTATGTAGTAAACTTTTATAATGATATTATATTGTATGTAAATTTGACATGCCACATGTAGGTGCAATAAAAATCCACCAGCTGGGGATTTTTTCACGCCATTAACGTCACCCAAAGCTCAGACATAAACAGGGCTGGACCGCGGATACGGACCTGTGAAGGGGCCTGGTCAGCGGTCACTTATTATGTGTAGTAGTGGGGACGTTCTTGTGATTGGTTTGAAACATGCACTATTGTAATGCTGGATATTGTGCCAAGTAGCCTTATATTGTTGTACACATGTCTTAATAATTTTATGAAGATTCTATAGTTAATAAATGATCTAATTAAGATTTTGGTTTCTTTCATAATCTAATGAGTTGTTAATCATTTTTATTCAGGGATACAAGAGACCAGGAATATAAAGCTTGACAGGAAATAAGGGAGACAGGGAGATGACATGTTCCTGAAATCCCAGCACAAGCCACAAGCCGACCAGGTGAGCTACTGCAATACCAGGTGAGCTACTGCAATACCAGGTGAGCTACTGAAATGCCAGAGAAAGCTTTTTAATCTAATCTGATCCCTATTACCAAATATTTTAGTTTTGGTATATAAAAACATTTAACTCTGTAAGGGTTTCATAAGGCAAAAAACCTGCAATTTCTCTTTACATTTGCAATGTGGAATTTTATAACTTACCAGAACCCATCAACCTCCAGTGCAACAGTATGATTTGTCATATGCAGAGGTTTACAAAGCTACCAATGCCCAGTGGACAGAAAAGCCATTCCATTGTAATATGAAATGTCTCAGTGCCCATTGAGATGAGTGCAGTGTAGGATTCCATTGTAATATATTTGTAGCCTGGCTACCTTATGCAATTGGGCCCCAATTTCAGTTTAATCTCAAGGTATTTCTTAGCAGGCAGATATGGAATTGTTTGGCAATGCCTCAGCACAAACCTCACACCTGGCTTTAAAGAGATGATGATGGTGACATAAATGTGTTTGCTCAGAGGGAGTCTTCCCAGCCATATCTGATTGTTATGATCACCAGGTGCTGAGTTTTAAGCCCCTCTGTTTCCCTTTATTTTAAAAAACACTTTTCTCCGTGACAGTCCAGAGATCTCTCCCCTCCTTATAAAACATAAAGCCTTTGTTAATGTTATGCATAGAATAACATCTGCTTTGAGATTCAACTCCAGGTTTAAAATATACCACAGTGCTAAAAATAATGCATCCCAAAGAAGGCACCACATGACAAGAGCCTTCTTCGGGATGCTCCATCGCAAACTGCAACTCACTGTCCTAAAATGGCAACCAAATATGCCAAAATATGTTGTACTTAAAAAGTGAACTTAAAATGTATTTGCTACACAGAACTGAGAGCACCCACACAGCAGTTACTTTCCTGCACCCATATGTGTCTTTAATGATAATGCAAAACAGTGCTCCCCACGGTGCAGGGCTTCGGAGGCACTGGAGCTGCAGTTGTCAGGAGCGAGGAGCCATAGGAGCGGCACACACATACTCACACACTGTTTAGTTGATGTAATCCCAATCCCCAGAACAGCTCAGGAGCAGTGGCTGCATACATTAGATGACACACTTTCACTTTCAGTAGGGACTTCCAGACGGTTCAGTCAACATGTGAGGCCTAGATACCTCACCATCATGGATTTCACAAAGGCAAAGACTTCATATACATCAATTTACACACAAAATTCACAAACAGTTTTTATCTACTTATCCATCCATTTTTTTGCTAATGATGCCAACACCAGCACAGCAACCTCCCTCAAACAAATTATCGGACACATTAGCCTAGGTTGTGGGGTTAGGCTGGAAAACACATGCTGGGCTTTGTGAGGTCTGTTCCCCACTATTTCCTGAATATCTTTTCACTAACATGTTAAAGGTATGCGAGTATGCAATCTTTTTGCTGGAGGTTGTGCCACCTGCTCCTAACTGTTCCTTTGCCTGGAAGGCTATAAAGTATGGAATTAAATGTATTTATCTCTGTGGCAAGCAGGTGGTGTCTCCAGGCCAAATCACAGATCAGATCTGTGGAGGGAGGCATGTTTACCAAGGTATTTTCAAGCAATAAAACACCTGTAATTTGATACATGTAAGTATATAGTATAATGCCACACTGTGGCGCATCCACACATTCACAAGAAAAGTTACATAGTACACCTTTAAATTTATCCAAATATGCTCCACGAATATTGGTCCAAACCAATGCGCCATTTATAAATAACAGTGGGTAGCACACAGCAGAACTCAAAAGGCATTTGCACTCACATCTTCTGCTGCTTTAAATCCAGACACTACTTCACCAACATAAAAATCAATCAGTGCTAATGGATGATTGCAAAACAATATAATGGCCTGTTTGCAAATTTGTGTCCTAGTATTTATTGTCCTCGTTTTATTGTAAGGAGAATATATTTGAGTCTCTAGGCAGCACTTTTATCTTGTTAAGTGTATTTTTGTATTTGGCAAAAATCCTGAGATTGCCACAGTCCCATTGATTCACACTGCTGCAGACTGCAATTTTTCACAGCCGCCTCCTCCATCCGAGCCTTCACTGTCAGAATACATCTTTAATGTGTTCCTCCCAGATAAAATGTGCCCACAGGTGATTAGCCATTCCACCTTCACTCCCATTCATTTCTCCTTACCACACGACTTGATGACTGCTAAATGTACTGGCTCACCCACCTCAGCGAATTGGACAAAATCATGTGCTTGATTAGTTTTTCATTTGCACTTGTTTTTAGATACTCCAGTCCAGTCAAAATGGCTTCAGTCTAATGCGCCAAATCTCCAACAATGGATTAGGTGAATTACTTGACTCAACTTTCTCAATGTATAGGCCTTATACTTAAAGCCAAAATATGTAACTTTTTTGCTAAAAATAGACTAAAATAAAATCATGTTTCCTCAGTTTGTTTGTGTTTATTGCACTGACAAATGTAGAAAAACATGAGCATCTCTCTTGCATCTCCACAAACCTGACTCTTATTTAGAGGAGGGCGTCCAACTGCTTGTTTCCATGGAAATGTTGTTCTTTTGGCTGTAATATTACACAGGATGGCATAAAACGCACCAATCTTCATGGAGAATGTTCAGAAGTATGGTTTTAACTTTCTATTTCCATGGAAGGCCACCTCTTAAAAGTTACATACTGTTCTTTCAAAAGGAAAACGTGATTACACACACCACATCATATTTCTATAGCCAAAAAAACATGTCGTATGCCAGTATAAATTCAATCAGTGCCTGGCTTTTCCCCAACATCTGCCTATTTAGATAACTGACAAAATCAAAACCCTTTGATTACATAATTATATTTGTGTGATGTGCTGTAAGCCATGACGCATGTTTTATTATGGCACTAACTGTGTGTCAGCCGTGTCTTTCTAAAGTTAGATCAGTGCCTCCTCCTCCGCTCTCCACACACATGAGCTAACTGTGCCCGCTCTCTCCACAGCTGAGGCCTCATTCACAGACCTGAGTGGTATCTGCTGTTTTCCTGCGTCTCTCCCATGAGGTGAGACGCATCCCACACCTTGACGTCCCTCCGCCTCGCACCGGTAAAGACACTGGCACAGTTCTTCACAGTGTAAGATTAAATTGAATTCTACCTTCTCTGGGGGGGGGCGCTTTCACTTTGGAGGGTTGTGATGGAGGTCAGAATATCAGATCCCTCGATATTTAGTGTGACCAGGTGTGAATTAAAGGCCCCATTATGTGTGCACAATGTTTTTCCTTGAAATTGTCATATTATTCAAAGGTTTTAGCTTCCTGTTTAAAGGGGACATTTTGAAAACAGTTTTTTTTTTTTTAATAGTAATAAATACAAAATAGCAACAAAAACAGTGATGACTCTAAACCAAATAACTCAAAAGCAAAAACTTAAATGCAAAAACTCAGTTGTAGGCAAATACAAACCAAGACTATGCCATGACAGTGGACCATTCAAAAGAGACCATATTTTGTTTACAATTATTAATTGTTACGGCAATGGTGGTACTTTTTCCACCACTCTGAAGCCCATGGATATCTGCCTCTGACAAGCACTCTGTCAGACAATAGTGAACATGTTCCATTTAAGACAATGAAAGCCATTTTGTATTAAGGCGCAGATGCAGTGGAAAAGAAACTAGGAGGATGAAAAAAACAGGAAGCAGCCGCCTGCCTCTGAGTGCAGGCATATGAGAACTGGCTAATGTTCTTTTAAGAGAGAAGCAGCACTTAAAGTTCTTGCCAAGTCTGGGGAAAAATGTATTCCTTCTTTTGCATAATTCATGGCTGATGTGGTGATGATGTGCTCAGTCGAACAGACAACCAAATACACTGGCAATAAAAATGTAAGCCTAGATGGATGGAGCATATGTCGCCATTTATTTCAGCTACAACTGTGTTTTAGACACAGTGATTAGATTTAAAATAGATTGCAGCTAATTGCACTAACATTTAGAGCGGTGGAGTGAACTGTGTAGGCTAATAATAACAAAGGATGTGAGGAGTGAAAGTGTAACTTCTAATTATAACGTAAATAACCAAAACAAGTTTGCTCAAATGCCATCTTTAAGTATTTTGTCCATCCTCAGTTATGTTGTAAACTTTATAGTTATTGCAGTTTTACTCTTTTATACCTCGTTTACTATTTTTAGGCCTTAGACCCCTTTATTTATGTGGATGCATAATGTACTGTACTGTACAGTGAGTTTCTCTAAGAACATAATAATAATAAAAATACACACATGCGATATGAAAACCAATAGACTTGTGTAAAATAGTCTCCAGGCCTTTACAATGTGTCTGCCATGGGCTCCAGCAGGCGGGTGTGCCTCACAGAGTGCCAGGACTCGTGGTGGTGATGCCGGCGCTGAGCCAGTCCACTGACCTTTGCTGTTTCCCGATCGATGCAGCTCAACATGGCAGGGCTCCGGAAACCTCTGAGCGGAGACATAAGAAGAGAACACTCACTGTCAGACGATGCGCTAATTGCTTGTGGTTATAACCTCATCTACCCCTGCTGGCTTTTTTCTGAGAGTGTTATCCAAGCAGCGCCCTGGTCTCAGTGTGGACTAGCCAATCACTGGAGAGCACTGGAAAGCACTGGGGAGGACTGGGGAGGACTGGGGAGGACTGGGGAGGACTGGGGAGGACTGGGGAGGACTGGGGAGGACTGGGCAGCTAGGGTCAGGTGAGGTGGCTTATGTAAGTGCCTCTTTCTATATGTTTACAGTATGCGAGCAAGTAGATGAGCAGTGAATACCACAAGGTGAGGGTCATGGCAGAAGATTAGCAGTTATTTTGCATGTCCTTTTGATATTGTTTTGATTTAAGGATGTATGACTCAATGAAACATGATCCAACATACCACCATTACTCCCAGCCTAGAGGTATTCTGCTTTTAGTACAAGACTTTTTTGGTTTTGGTCAGAAAGTTTAAGTACAATACATAACACAAGTGACAGGTGAGGGTTGCTCCGCATGTACTCGTAGTATGAGTTTGCACGGTGTAGGCCTGTACTTGGTGGTAATGAGGCTGCAGACATGTGGAGGAGTGGCAGGAAGCACGGCCAGCACCACTCTCTGCTGAGCTCTGCTTTCATCAGCCGCTTTTACCGAGCTCAAGTGGCACAGCTATTAGACCTTTGTGTGTTTGTGGAGGGGAAGCGCCGTGTGCCAGGCCTGTTGGCTAGCTTCACTCATACCCACTGCAGCTCTTTGATTACCTACTCCAAAATGTGATTAGCTTTAAGCTGTTTGATTTACTAAACAAACCAACCTGTCTTATTTGGCAGTCGGGGTTAGGTTTTGGTTATTGTTGCTCAGGTAGATCAAAACCAGACTCGGGCTTTTAACTGCAAAAAGAGGAAATATGAACCAAATTATTGAGCTACCATTTTAAGCTGTTCAATCATTTTATTTGATTTAAACTGAAGAATGTAGTCAATCTTTTAAGCTAAAATCTGGATTTCATAACAATTTCTGTGAGCTAAAACCTTTTTCAGTTTTTGAGCATTTCTTGACCTGTACAAGCAGATCCCCACCAAAACTGCAATTACAATGCTCAACTTCATTGTTGCTACAGTTGTTGCTACCACCACTGTTACTTCCACTGTTACTTCCATCACTACTGCTACCACCACTGTTACTTCTATCACTACATGCATTTGTACAGCACCTTGGGTAGCAGTGGTTGTTTTTAAATGTGCTTTATAACTAAATTTGACTTGACTTGACCTGACGACTGCACACCACTGTTACTTCTGTCACTCCTGCTACAACCACTGTTACTTCTGTCACTCCTGCTACCACCACTGTTACTTCTGTCACTCCTGCTACCACCACTGTTACTTCTGTCACTCCTGCTACCACCACTGTTACTTCTGTCACTCCTGCTACCACCACTGTTACTTCTGTCACTACTGCTATCACAGCGGCTGATAAGCCAAACGTTTCATTTAAAAGTTAGTGACTATTGTTTCTTTTTGTCCTGAATCTTATGTTCTTGAATACATGAATAGAATGAATAGAATACATGATTAGATGAGTGTCAACATTATAGAAGCTGCATTACAGAGTTTTCTTTCCCTTTCAACAACAGCAACACAGAAGAAGTGACATAAGACACTGGGACACCACATCTATTTGGACGGCCAGTGGTGGACTGTGCGCTACAGCCGAACAGAGAGAGCGCTGGTGAGTGAGTGGCAGGTGGCCCGGCCCCAGGGACTCCTAATGAAGAGAGTCTGCCACAGATCGATCGTCCACATCAGCTGATCTGAGCCTGGCACAGAGCAGCTTCACTGAGCACCTGTGCCAGGGACACTCAGGGAAGGAGTGCTTTGTTTCACAAAAGCATGTTTTTTGTATCCATCCAGTCAGAAATATTAATACCAACTCACTTTGTGTAGAGAGTTGCCAGTCTACAGTGTTGTCAGTAAAGAAAGTGGTCATAGAAGTGCTTTGGTGAAATTTCTGCATGTTTTGGCAACACAAGGCAGGTGGCCCTAACAAATACTTTAGGGATCACCACAGAAAGTCATCTGTCTCTCAGTAAAGAGAGTGTTCCTTTTTTGGATGATGTGGGACTGATTGGAAATGTATCAGTGTATACGTTTCTACGTTGATGGAAAACTTGGAAATACACTCTGAATTTAGGATATATTGTTGTTAATTATAATGTATTTGTTTACCCCCACGTATTTTGTATTTACCTGTAGTACATGTGTACTACTAAACCTGCATGGGTACATACAGTATACAGCGCAGCTTTGAATGGAAGGTGGATATGTATGGTGGATAACATAATATTGTTTTAGGCATCTGTCAAAGGGGAGCTATTTTATAGCAGATGTCAAGTGAACAGTGTGTTCTGAGTCAGGAGGCTGAGTGCTGGTTGTGCTAACTCAAGGATGTTCAATCTGTACTGAAGGGTCTGCGGAGTTACTGTGGTGGATTATGAAGCTCACGAAGAACAAAAAATCATATATATTAAAAAAAACAACTAAAAAACATTTGTCATAAAGCAACACAAATGAATATTATTATTTGTCTGCATAAGGAGGCATATCAAAGAACAAAGGTAATTTGTGCTTTTCATCTGTTTTATGACTTTGGTGATATTGATAAATGTGCTTTCCATAGTCAGAGACACAGGGCTCTTCACAGCTCATGAATTTTGTCCTTCAGAAAATGTGGTGTTTGTGTTGGTGTTGATCTGGTAAAGCCTGAACACTTGTTTCTGTTTTTGTGTGAAAGCTTTCCTCCTTAGCCACTAATTAAAGTGACACTGTTTATTATTAGTTTGGGGCTAGTGTGCGATAGCCTCTCTCAAGCTCACTCTCCAACTCATTTGGCCTGATGCCTCCTCAGGCCCTAATTATCAGGTCTGACAGTGTGAGCTCACTGCAACAGTGGCGTAAAGTCACTTTTCACATTTTTGGGCACTATATATGTTACTAATATCACATAAATGTTCTATATTATTTTTCTGTATAGATCAATGCTTTCAATAATGACTGAAACAGCCTCACCCAAGAGGCTACAGGAAACTTGTATCTAGTGCCAGTGTATCTTAAACTGGACATAATGTAGCTTTAAACATGTTTCATTCACTGAAAAAAGTGAAACTATATATACAAATAAATCACACATTGTATGCATTATTTTGCTTTATTTCACTGGTCCATACATATTTTGCTGAAGATTTTTCTAATCAGAAAATAATGTTTTGTTTTTTTGGTTTTTTTTTGGTTTTTTTTAATAATGTAGGTAATGGTGGAGGTTAGTTAAAAGCAAATGTTGTTGTATAAGCATTGATATAGCTAAGACAATACTTTATGTATTAATTTTATTTTAAAATCATTAATTTCCTTTCTTTTGGGATTATGTGAAATTAGACCGAATTTACAGTTGTACATTGTGAAACCACAGAGAGGTAAACTTCGCATATTTTTTAAGTCAAATCAGTTATTTATTTGATTGTCAAACTATAAAAAGGAAACTATAGCTAATACTCTCAGATAGAGGATAGACTGTGAGTAAGCGCAGTGAAAAGAGCGTGCATTTGAAAGGACGTTGGTCGGGAGCTGTCCATGGTGCTTTTAGGCTTTACTTGTACTCGCTTACTCTTGCGTGAGCGTCACTGATAGTCATCTATAAACGTGCTTAGTGTTAGCTGCAAAATGATTGCCTTTATTAATAGAGATAGTTCTACAGGCCTGTCTCGTGCGTGGTCATGTTTTGGTGCGACGGGTAAACACATATCAAGACTGTTAAAGATATAACGCGTCATCTTAAGGCTTGATGGGTTTCTCATACTTGTTGTATGACATTCAACCTATAGTTTTCCACTCCAGTATAACAGTGTCCTGGATGTTTAAACGTTGCCTGTCCGCGGTTTGAAGGCAGAGTAAATCAGCATTAACTGTCAAACCGCAGATGAGGCTATCCACATAAAGCCGTTGCAGCCTACCCCCACCCCCTTCCTCTCCTCCTCCTCACTGCTCCCTCTTGTGCGCGCTGTGAGCAGCAGCAGCGGTGGCTGTGCTTCTCTGACGCACCATCGGAGAGGAGCATCCCAGCCCCACTGGCTGCACTGAAGACATTCTTTCTCGCAGTCTCGCCCTCGGAACACTGCAGCCAAACTCGTACGTGGCATCTCTGTCCTCAGTGCGAAAACGCTCAGACGCATATTTAGCACTGCGTTTTGCAAGGATGCGAGCGGTGACTTATCGCTGGGAATTTACTTTAGACGTCTCTGCTTCAACTGTTAACGACTGATTGATCTCATCTTTACAGAGGTTAACGCACCGGGACATATGTTTGCCTCAGATAAGTGTCTCAAGATAAAGGCGAAGAAGAGTAAATGAGATGCTTCATTGACTGGAGGCGACTGGTGATATATTTCTTTCTGCTCCGCTAAGCCTTGTATTCGGAATAATCTTTGATTGGAGCGGTCATCCAGTAGAAATATTTGCTCGGCTTGTGTCAGTGTGAAAAGACGCGCTGCCCACTGCAGGGGCTTCTGCGGTGCTCGTCTACTCTGTTTTGTTTCCTCGACGGGTGAGCGTCTGAGCACTCCGGACGAGTGGAGGGGCTTGCAATGCCCGGTCAGTAAGGCATCGGGGATCATTTTGGTCACTGCACACGGTAGCATGGCTCCATCCCGATGGGACTGCGGTGGCTTGGGGATGTTCCTTCCGATGGGATGCCTGCTCCTATCTGCCCTGCTCTTCCAGTTCGCCCTGGCCAAGGTGTGCAACGACCGCACCAAACACGGACAGGACAACAACTGGTTCGCCAAGGACGGCGAGAACTTACCCATAATGGTTCTTATGCCAATGAACGAGTCTGCTCTGATGAGCAGTATCAGCCAGGGCATTGAGCCTGCGGTCCAGCTGGCCATCAAGCACATCCGGGAGTCCAGGAAATACACCTTCTCTCTCATCACAAAAATCTATGACACCGAGGTAAACATTACTAAAGCTTTTCACCGTAAGCTGCAGCTGGGGTAACCATTGTCTGCCAGAGTGTGTCTGCGCGTGTGTACTCCGCTCGCGCTTTGGCCCGCAGCGCTCCACGGTGCGCGTTTAAGGGGGGAGGCAGAGGTCTGCTGTTTGCGCATGATGTAAAATCAAATGAAACACCCCTGCCCTGTAACGGACTTGTTGTCCCTGTGTAATGTCTGAATAGCTTGTAATTGAAGTGATGGGCGCAGAATGCCCTGCATTCGGGATGTGGGTGTAGCGGTCAGTGTGGCGCAGGGGCACCCACGCGGTGGGATTTCATACGTGTCATTCATATCTGACCATAGGATGAGGACAGTGTTCATTTGGAACTTACTCTCTGTGTGACATTCTGTTGCGCAACGCTAAGAATTTTAGTCACGAATCAGTCCATCTTTTAAAATAGTAATCATTCCTCTTCATGCTACCTGGAAGGGGCAGTAGGCTAATTGTTACATTTTTCAGTTTTTTATGAAATGTACAATGTACATATCCTACCTGCCTGCCTATATTATTTATCTGAACACTAATGTGAGGAAACGTCACTTCAGAATGCTGTTAGACAATAATGTTGTAGCTGGTGGTGGCATAGCTCCACTAAGGTATCAAAACAAGATACCTCAAGATGACGCAAGCCTGCCCACATGTTTAGTTGCTGACTTTTGCATGTGGAATCCCTTCAAGGTTGGCCAGGCCACTGGGTCTCCAGTTAATGGGGCACCCATAAATCTAAATCTGAATGTGGTGTGCTTTCACAGTTTGTTAAATAGGCTACATGAAAACGACTTTCTACACTCAGATAAAGATTTGATTGGAACCACATAATGCCCCCTTTAAACATGCGTATTCTGCTTATGTCAGAAAACAATGCATCCGTGCTTTGGTTGCTAGTAGTGCAGCGGTTGTGTTTGTGGGCAGTGGGATTTAGCGTGGCAGATGTAAGTAATCAGTCCCTGAGCAGAGGCTCTTTATCCCTTTATCCCCTGTCAGTGGAACCATGGGGAGACCAGGCTGAGGTCCACCTCACCCCTCTGCGCTACAAACATCTAGTGGCCTAATTGTGCTGTGTGAGCACAGCCTTTAGCACTAGTTGACTGGTGTCATACAACATAGAAATTAAGAAGAGGCAGTGTGTATTTGCAGGATTTGCTCCAAAGTCTGTGTATTCCAGGTGGGGAAAATGCAGGTTAGATTATATTGACTCAAAGGCCTGGAGGCTGCTCCTCCTGTGTGAGTGTGGGTTTTAGTGTAAGTGAGCTCTGATACTGTAACTCTGCAGGCTTAGAGGATCAAAGCTTTTGAGAGGACAGGAAGCATTGGAGGAGGATTGATGAATGCATTCTGTGCTAAGCTTGGCTGCTTCTCAGCCTGTGTGACAAGTTAATGGGAATAGTGAGGTGAATAATTTGGGTTTGTCATTACATCACTTGATATTTGTTGTATATGTAAGTTAACAGTGGCTCATAAAAAGATACGGCTTCAATGGGGGCATTGTGGGTTTGCAGATTATGTCATGAACACATGCCTTCCTACTATCATATTTCAATCTTCATGGACTTAGAGACGTGAACACATGCACATTTTAAAAAGCAAATCAATACAACCACAGGAGCATTGCCTGTACACTTTCTGTGTACAGTGCAACAGATACAGTTTGCAGATGGTATTTATAGTGCCATCTCTGTGCATGCAGTACTCAAGCCTCTTGAGACTGCTCACCATGACCTAAAGGTTGTGTAGATATGCCCACAGATAGCGTCTTTTCTCTGAGGAGAAAATTCAACATGTCACATTTGTGTTCGCAGTGCTGAGTTTGGACTACCTCAGTGTACTTGTTCATACAGGAATGAACCCCACCCTGAGTGCATAGGAAGCCCTGTCACTTTGTCAGAAGAGATTTGCTCTCTATTGCATTAGAAGAACAGAGGGAGTGTTTCTATACACACAATACAAGTTCACATGCTGATGTACCAGTTTACTTTCTCTGTATTGTCACATATTTAATATTGCATATTCATATATAGAGAGGTTTTGTCTGTGACTGTGACAAAGCCAAAAATAACAGCATTTTGAATACGTTCATTCATATCTAATGATGTAATGTTTATGGCTCTTGAGGTGCAACCATTAGGCCAAGCACAAATCCCAATGAGGAGATGATATAGCAAGTCTGACTGGAAGCCTGGGTTTTCTGTTGGTAGAATGTGCTGTGTGAAAGTATGGCTCAGTGACTGAGCCCACACCAGCTCTGGAATCAATGGAGCAGACGACATAGAAAATGCCACTGAAGCATTGGAGAGGCTAGTAGCATATTGTGCCATTATGGCATAATGTGGTACAACTGTAGGTGTCTTATGGAACAGAATGATTTCTAGATGAGTCCTATAATTGTTGACCTTTTGTTGGAGTTAATGCCAATGAGATCGATGTCAGTCTCAATGACTCAAAGCTGAAAGGCAGATGAGTAATTGTGTAATAGAAAAGGTGGAAAAATATTAGAACTCTAGTTCTTTCTCCAGTCAGGCTCTGAACATATAATTTTACTTACAGAAGGTCTTTAAGTGGCAAACACTTTCTTCCCTTTTTCAAAGGGCCAAAGTTAGGGTTGAGTTTGGCACAGTTTAGTAAGTTTTGGCAAGTCTGAATATTTTCCATTTGACTTAAAGCATACACTGCTGGTAACTGGTAACCACAGCGTGTGCTGCTGGTGTTGAAGCAGGTCTGTTTTGGAGGTGAGGGTGGTGGTGCTTCACTCAGATTTTTACAGATGGACACAATCTGTATCAAACCCACTGAAAATAAAGTCAAGCAGAGAGCAATACTGTATTTAGTGGTTACTTCTGCTTCTAACGTAACATATGATTTCATTTCACTGTATACATTATTCTTTGAAAACTATCAAAATAACACTTTGTTTCACCTCAGATCATTCCATCCTTATTCCAAACATTATTTGCTTTTTAAAAGTTGCGTGTTGTTTGTCCAGCTGCTGGAACGAGTATGGAAATACGCTGTCGTCTTTAGAGATTCAAACTCTGCATGCACAGTGTTCACCCTGCAGAGGGCCAGCACAGCGAAGTGGTGAGAGTCTGCCCTGTGCTGTAATCACATTAAACTTTGTGTAAATCTACGCCCAAAGCAGAGCAGCCAGTCACCACAGGCTGTAGCAGGAGGCAGTGACACATCCACAACCATGTGTTTGACTCTGCTCAAGCTGCATGTGGGGAGTATGAGTGTAGCATGTGTACGCCACTGTGGCTTGCTCCCCGGGGTCAGTGGCACTTAACATTAGTTCCCAGGGGCAGGGTGGTTGTCATGGCCGCAGCTGGATGTGTGGAAACTCAGGCAGGTGCCACAGATGCACAAATCATGCCATGATTTCTGTTTGCCGTACTCAACACGGACTGTTATGTGTAACAGTTCTGTGGTTCCTCCTGGACATAAAGAGATATATGCTCAAAGATGCACTAAAACTAGTGGGCTTTCAGATGACTACGTCAGATGTGTAGTTTTGTTTAAAAGTAAAGTAGTGAAAACAATGTAGTTGTCCCTCTGAATGTCCTGGTGCAATGTGTGATTTGGATTAATTTGGTGTTTGTCTATCAGATCGGCAAACCACCACCTACACCAGTTTGAACTGGCCACATCAGGTTATTCTCACTCAGATGTTTTTGTAAGATGAGAGCTTGTTGCCTCACATATATGTGAGCTCAGGCACATCTCTCCTCTCACTTGAATGCTGTTTGTGGCTTTCCTCTGCAGTGTGTGGAAATGTAAAGCCCAGTGGTGTGGTGAAGCCAGCCTCCTCATGTTCTGTGCAGCTCTACTCCATTCAGTGATAAACATCAGACCTTTGTCCATGGGCTGTTGCTTAGAGCGCTGCACTTCCTGTGGTGATTACTGAGGCCTCTTTGTGGAGAGCAGTTGGTGAATGCATTGTGAGCCAGGAGAGATAACAACAGACAGATGTAACCTGCACTCATGAGCTCACTCTTCAAGTGCCTGTGCACAGATGCACATGCACATTGTCCATGATCTTTAGGAGCCAATCAGAGAGAGCCTACTACGTAATATAAGCTGTATAATAGTGATAAACTATTCATTTGTGAAGATCACACTTCTCCAAAACTTCAGCTAAGTATATACTAAAACAAGAAAGTTTGAATTCAAATGTACACAAACAAGGCAAAGAGCCCATGTATAGTAAAGCTGATGGATGGTCCGTGCCAGTGATTAGTGGGATCCACAGCAGCCGCTCTGCCTAATGAACTGTTACAGTAAGGCTGGAGCCTTTTATTACCTTCTTTATTGGCTAGTGAGTGCTCTTGACCTGCTGCCTCTTTTTACTAGTCTATTTCCTGTCGTGGACCACACTGTAAACAAGAGTTTACACTATGTTATTGTATGTATAGCTGTAATATTGGTTGGTTGGATGTCAGTTGATTATAGAAACTCTCAAACAACCAACTTTATTCCCAGTCATCAATACAGTAAGATAAAGTGTGCTGCCTTTTCCTCTGCAACCATTTCACTATGTTTGAAATTCCAAGGTAAGATGCTGCCTGGAGAATGGATGTCACTGGTCAAATGATGCCTTATACAAGACAAATAATACAATTAATTCACCAAGGCAAAGCAGTCCATACAACTTACACAATAAAGGCTTTACAGTGACACCAGTGACGGACCATTTGTCTTCAAAATGATTGTATGCTGCTTTTCAGAAAACCTCCCCATTTTACAGTGCGTCCCGTCATGCATCACCTCTGCTTTTGTCCAGGGCTATCTCACTTGTGATTGATATTTACAGTGAGTAGCAAGTGCTGGTTGGAACGATGACATGCCCATGTGTTAATTCAATAGAAAGCAGTTGTAAAGTGAGTGAGATTTCATTATATCATGTAAAGGGGATAATTCCAAAGGCCATCTGGAAGAGCAGAGGACATAAACCCTCACATACAAATAAATCTTCATGTTGCATTGGTATCATGTAGGCCTACTGCCCTGCAAAGGCACACCTGCTCTCCTGAGTCTGTTTACCGAGATTTTACAAGGAGCCCCATACATTCATGGTAAACTGCATACACTAATTACTGCTCTTATTAGTATTCCTGTGAAAAATTAGCATAGCCATTAGCAATGTAAGAAAGCCCTTTGGGAAAACACAAAGATTATAAACAGAAAAGTAGCAAAGTGTAAAATAGAGCTATTTCAGATGGCTGTGGAGTGCTGTGTGTTGCAGATTTGGGCCTCGACATAAAAAGGAGCAGCAGACCTCTGGCCATGCTGCCTTCTAATGTATGCAGATTGTGTAAAGGGAAATCCATTAGAGTCAATTAGGACATGGGAGACATTTATGTGGCTAATAGTGTCTGCACCAACAGAGTACAACCTCATACATGTGTGTGCTCTCCCTGAAGTTGAGAAAGAATGCAGTTGTGTGGTATAAATATTTAAAGGTGACGTAACAAACAATTCCCTAGCACTGACCTGTTGCAGCAAATCTTCTTGTTGAATAAATGAACATGCAACATGTATGAGATGAGTACATTTTAGCAGTATGAATCAGAATTACAGATGGACCCTAGTGGTGACTGGCAGCCGTCCTCTACATAAATATTATCTATACCCCCCCACTCCATGCTCTCTGCACTGTTGACTCGCTAACACACCAGGGACTTTCTATTGATTTCTCCAAGGTCTTCATGGCAGCATACTCTCTGCCACACTTTTACAAGTGGATTGAAAGTCTGCCAGTACTCCCCTTTTTACCGTAATGTTGTCATTTGTTTCTTTAACTATTCCCAAAGATTATTTCTCGGTGATAGAATAAAACCAACCTTTTCTTTCACTTTGATTATAATACACTATATGGGAATGTATAGTGTAATGTACAGTATATGTTTGAATTATTTATGTCCAAACATCTTACTCAGTGTAGGCATGTTTTCTGCACCTTTGAGTCTCAATTGTTTCTTAGGGCAACATGTCTATAGCTGAAACAAAGCTGCAGGGGTCAGGGCATAGCCTTTCTTCTCTCTGTGATAGAGGACAAAAGTAAATGCCAGCCATGTCTGAAATAGGCTCTCCTCACGTTAAACATGCCATGACAGTTGAAAAGCTTTCAGGGTAACTATTTTCACGTTTTAGATAAAGAAGCCATGTTTTTTCTGTGGCAGTATAATGGACTTATTTTTGTAATCAATCGCATCTCCTAAACTGCTTCTCATTAGGACAGGAAGTCTTTGGCAGGGAGTCTTGTCACATGTCACAGTTGTCCCAACACAGCACAGGCAGAACCAAGAATAATGTTAGTGCCTATTCAATTCATTTATTCATGAAAGTAATTGAAATATTTACGCAGCTGCTGGGACACTGGAGGCTGCATGTCTTCAGTGCTCAGATCTCACTCTGGAAATAATGTTTTATTTACAAATGGATTCCCCCACAGCACACACAACTCTAATGACAGAGAAGGCTTTCACTGATCAACTGTAAAAAAAACAGGGATTTGATTATCACAAAATAAGGTGATAGTTGATAGATGAAAGCATGTGTTCCTTTGAATGGCTGTATGGTGTGATACTGGGACCGTAGACTCTTATAGGGTCCAAGCTGTGGAGGATGAAGAACCATGGCAGAATAATGCTTGTTTTTTCCTGAGACATGGAGGAAGAGCTGTGGCCTCAGCTCATGTGCTTCTGCTGTCACATGCCGCGGCTGGCAGGAAAACACCACCCACTGGGAGGAGTGGGCACGGGGGGCTGGGCAGCAGGATGGCACTGACTCCTCAGGCTTTATCAAAGAGACAAAATAAACGCTAAAGCTGCTTGAGCTGCCACTTACCATCAGCGACCGCACTGTGTAGTAGGGATGAAAACTGCCTAACCTACTACATCTGTTCATCTTAGCCTCACCATTTCAACTAGTTGTACAGTATGTTCCATGGTCCAAAAAAGCACCATGAATTGGATTAATTGCGCTCTCATCTGCTCTCCATTGTCAACATTGCTTTTCCTTCATTGTCTTCAAGTACTCCTCCTTGAACCGCCACCTTAACATAGTGCAGGGGTTTAAACGGACAAATGATCCTGGGAGCTATGTTGTTGGGGGCTTCATGTCACTGGTATGGCCACCCATGGCAAACAGGTCCTAGGTGATGGGTCAGACTGAGTGGTTCAGAAGCCCCTTATGACAAGTGTAACAACAAGGCCAGTTGGATTGGGTCTGGATGTTGTTGGGCTGTCTTGGCTGCCACGCCTTTGCAACCTTGCATGGCAATTGGGGACAGAAACCTCTGGAATGGCAGACCTGGCTGGTAGTCCCTCTGTTTAAGGAGGACCGGAGGGTGTGTTCCAACTACAGCGGAATCACACTCCTCAGCCCCTCTGGGAAGGTCTATTTCAGGGTAGTGGAGAGGAGAATCTGACTGATAGTCGAACCTTGGACTCAGGAGGAGCAGTGTGGCATCTGTTCCGGATGCCTCTAGTGTCCGGGAGGCATGCTGGAGGAACTGTCTCTCGGCTGGCCTTTGTGTCCCACGGGAGAAGTTGGATGTATCTGGGATGGGGGATGTCTGGGAATCCCTGCTTAGAAAACAATGGATGGATGGATGCCTTCAGGTATAGGAATCTAGTAGACCTTCCAGATGTTTTATATTTTTGGTTTCTAGTAGATTTTTTTTTTATTTCTATAAAATCTGTTAGAATTTTGTTTTTGAATGTGGTCTAGTTTTCCTTTGGTCATTATAAAGTAGTCCTGTTTACACTCACCACTCAATAAAAAGTACAATGTCACAGCATATGTTTCTCCTATGGCTACGTGGTGTGACTGACAGGTGAACTACCAATACTGGGTAGCTCTCAGATTCTATAGTGTGATGAGCCAGTTTTTTTTTTATTTATAAAATGGTATTCTTACCATGGTATTTTATACTTGCTTATTTATATTAGTGACTAGACCCTAGATTCTGGTATATAACAACAAAAATCTATTTAACAGTATTGATTTTAACTACCTCCTATCTGCATTACATATTATTCTGAATATCATCTGAAACTCAGCAGTAGCACATTTTAATTGAAGCGTACCCACAGAATAATTTTGGCTCTGCTGCATTACCTCTTCCAAACTTTGCTTACTTTGCTTACATTAGTGCCGTGTCCAGCCGCTGCACTGGCACCTTCTCTGCTCTGGGATGATGCGAGGAGTCACTCACATATCATCATTATTGGCCTGGGGATGGCTGTTTAAAAGCCCGGGACAGCGCTCCTGTCATGGGCCTGATTATGGTGAGACTGATTGATTAACCCTGTGTGGCGGGGGCCTTGTCATTCTCTGGGACCTCAGTTTGTAAATGTTTGTTTGTCCTTACCTGTTGCACTATTGATCACCCACCAACTCAGTCAATGCCTATTGGTGCACATGTGCATCTTGAGAACAAGCTGGAGATAGTTTTGAATGTGATGTATGGTGATAGTGTTATTTGGGAGTGTTTTTCATGGCCAGCATTGGTACTAAACCCAAATATGCCAATGGTGTATGTGTTTTCAATTTATATGGAGGTATTACTTTAAGCAAATACTGTGTAGGAAACTATTATCACCCCTATAACATCTTTCAATTTCCTAATGCTATGTGCACAGCTGTTTGTATGGGAACCTCTCCATGTTTGAAAAGTTGCTATCTTGAAAGATGAGAAAATCAGTATAGTGTATACTCGTGTGTCCTATTACATATACAACAGCAGTGCTCTCACATCTGGTATAACACAAGTATTTCTTTTATTGGACAGAGGGAAGACTCACATCTGGCCACCCTGTAAGGAGGGTTCTAAAACACTTTAAAGGTCACTCATCAACAAATGGCCAATGAAATGAAAATATCATCCTAAAATTTATTACCTGCACATTTAATTAGCAAACAGTCACGTTATACATAAATAACATGCTCCTTTCTGGGGTTGCAAAGGGGAGGAGAGAAAGAGATTTCTTGGATTTAATCTGCTGCTAACTTTCTCTGAACGAAGTATTAAACTGCTCGGCAAAGTCTGAGCCCGAGTCACTATCTAATCTGCTGATTTGGCTCTGGAAGAGATTAAGGGTTATGGTTTAGAATGAGAGAGAGAGACAGAGAATAGCAGAGGAGATGAGATGTGGGAAAAGGCAGGACAGATACAAGGTACTTCAGAGGAAGAATAACGCAGTTGATTAAGAGATGGCTTTGTGTGAGATGAGGAAGGAGGAATGCTCAAAGTGAAGTAAAACGGTCTGTTTCAGCTGCAAAAACCTTTGGCTTTAGACCTCTGTAAGAACAGGGTTTTGGTCCACTTACTAAAGTTTTGCACTAGAGCATAGTAATTATGCAAGCATAGGGGTCATTTATAATTACTACTATCTTTCTGCCTATTCTCTACATTACATAATCATGTTACACAGAGATATGTACAGCAGTGGAGCGTATAATGTACACTTTGTAAGCATTAGTCCATTGATAAAACAGGCATTGGCCCTGCACTTTTACATAGCCTTTTTAGGACAAAACATAAAGGATACTCCATGTTTCTACGGTGAATGCCGTGGCCGGTCCTTTCCCCAGTTTTCTCGCCTGGTCAAACCCATTCATTTGGCTTATAGTGCCATGAGTACAGTAGCTGGTTTATTTATAGCAGCCATCCAAAGCGCAGTCTTCTGGCCAGTTAACAGCACTAGTGTGCAGTGTAGTGTAAATATAGCATCTCGCCCGCCTCTGTACATCATTTTCCTAATCTCCACTTCTTTCTTTGCTTTGGCCCTGACACTCTCTAATAGGCACATTGGCATCTGTGTGTGCACCCACACAAGACAACACTCGCATCTGTACATATTCAGCCTGCAGCAGCTCTCCTCTTTAATTGGATCTTCTTCTATTTCCTGTCAGAGAATACCTCAGTTGCACCCAATGTCGTGCTTCCTGCACCTCAATTTGCTCCTTCATCTAAAGCCATGTTTATGTTTTAAAGAACATAAACATTGGTTTTTAAAATAAGCTCAGTATTCAAATAATGATGTACACAAGTAGATAAAGATGTGAATTTGTGTGGTGTGGCAGTTAGAGGCGTTGCTAACATGGAGTGTTTTAACCTGCAGGGGTGTGGTGTAGAACTACTATAATGAGCTGCTTAAGTGTGGGGTTTTATGCACTCACGTCTACGTTTAATCTGTTTGTTTGGCTGCTTCTTTTGTCTATGTAAAACAGATAAAGGCGCAGCAGCAGGGCAGTTGGAGAGTGATGAGCATCTGTTTTAAAAGAAAAGTGAAAATGAGGCACACCTGAACCTAACCATGGGCCATAACTTTAAGTGAGAGGGACACAGCTCTCACCCACACGGCTCAAAGCCCAACAAGCCGGGCCTGTTCCACACCAGTGCCTACAAAGACAGCAGCACAGACGACACTTGTGCGGACTGGACCACAAGCCGGCAGCCAGCTCCTCTGCTCTCTCCCTGTGCATGCCATTTCACTTTTATATCTGTAATGCAGTGGATTCATCTCAGCTCTGAGTCACAACACTGGTTTATTCATCAGAGCTGATCCTCTTAGTTTGAACAGTACAGTCAGATTTCACTTCAGAGCAGAACCATTTGACATGACTTTGTTTAGGAGATTTGTATGTTTGTTTGTATCTCCTTAATCCTGTTTCCTCGCTGAGTTACCTGCTCAGGAGTGCCCATTAGTGGTGCCTCCCTGGCTCAGCTGATGCGGACACAGATCAGAGGGCAGACAGTACAAGTCCCCACTGACAGCGCCTGATAAAACATCCTGTTTCACCAGCAGTACTTGCTGCTTCTGCTCAAGTCACGCACAAGAAGGACTGTGAGCAAGGGAAGGCTATGCACAGTGACGACATGGTATAGTCCAACTCATTCATTTCTGTCAGAAATCCAAAACTTTTCCCAGTCCAGTTTTTGTCCTGCTGGAGTAAAACATCAGCTTTGGTTTAAATTGAGGAGCTTCCTTCAAACACATCTTAAATGTGTGTTTCCATTCTAATCTCTAACATGGTTAAATTGTCAAAATGCAGATGTTTCATCCTGGTTTGTATATTGCACCAATCCATGTAAAACAAAAACTGACACAAACTTCAAAGTCTTCTTGGTCTGCACAAATGATAGAAGAGAAATTATTATTTTCACAATAGTTTCAAAATGTGGTGGCATTATTCAGTTACAAAAGGTGTCATCTGTCGAAAGGACCCAAAACTAAAAGATAAATATGGAAGAATTGTCAAACCACTTCCTTACAAAAATATTATTACTTTTTTTATTTTTTTTTTCCCTAAAACTGTGAATTGCCCATTTATTTTTATTAATCTATTCGAAAAAGGGACAGTACATATTAATGAACATATGTATCATATGTAAATAAGATTTTAGCCAGAGGCGAGTTCACATCTGTTGTCCCTGGACAGACAGATGGTAACATTAAAATCACATTTAACACAAAACACTAAAACAATATCACAAACATTAGGACCACAACAAGAGCTTCACATTAGGATCGCAAAGAGCAAACAACGGCACACTAAACACAATACAGCGATTCACAACCACAGACTCAGGAGTCGTTATAGCCCCATACTCTATAGCCCCCATACTC
>KN484828.1:2742-18553 GCA_000787095.1 Periophthalmodon schlosseri
ATTTGCCATAGTATTGAAATTTACCTGAGACGGAGGATGGGGTGTAGGGACAAGAAGACCAACCTGGAAGTGCTTTAGGACACGGGACTAGAGGGGGCGTGCTTTTGTAGCTTGTAGCTTTTGGTTGAACGCCACCAAATGTTCAATTTGCAGTACTTGTCCATACATGCACTACTATGTAAAACTTTTTAGTTTCAGAAAAATATTCTAAATAAAATTGTAGGTTTTATGGTGTTTAGTTAGCTGATTAGCAATGGGCAAGCTTTCAAACTTCTAATCATTTTTATTATTCTATAAAATTCTTTATAGTCTATAGGAAAAAAAATGAGTGGGAAATTTTCTTCCGAACCCAAGTGGTGAGCGGTCACTATGAGCTCCTTTAAGGAGTGTATCATCAATTAAAAATCTACAGATTTTTAGAAGTTGATACAATATAATGACACATATTTCTGTCCATTGCAGTTGTCCTATAGCCAACCGCACATGTCCCTCTGGTCAGACCTGGAGCTCCAGAGTGTGTCGCTGTGTGGGTCAGAGCTCTGGAGTTTATTATAACGCTCCTCCTCTGTCCAATACAAGACCTGCTCGACAGCACACCGGTGAGTAGCCAAATAATTGTTTATTTTATTTCATTTCATTTGACTCTATCCATTCAATCAAGAGGACAGTTCACATTATCCGCCAGTATAGTCAGTAACAAAGGAAACATTCACACAGAATCAAGACAAAAACTAACAATTAAAATGGCATAGAATATGCTCAAATCTACACTAGTGAGAGTAAGTAATAGGCTCAAACAAGTTCAAAGTACAGTACTTGCTGGAGATGGCACATGATTCCCTGCAAATAGAAAGTTAAAACCATTTGCAACATTCTCCATGGAGATAGACAAATTTTATGCCATTGCCAAAGGAACAACAATACAAGTAAGTGTCAGGTTTGTGGAGATGCAAGCCCGCTCACAGTAAGGATGTTTTTCAGTGCAATAAATACAACCAAAATGGAAAAAACATGCCTTTATTTTAGTCTACACATCCTATACTAGCAACAAATCAATTACAGAACTAATCTGCATCTTATTTATCGATTAAGAACTTTACACCGACTCACAAACATGTCATTTGTGACTCAGGCAGCAGTAATCACATCAAAATGTCACAAGAAACATGTAAAATAAAGTGTTTTTAGCAAATATACACACATGCATACACACACACACACACACACACACACACACACACACATGAAGATGTTCTCAGATGGAGAATAATCATTAGTTGTTTCCCCTGTAACTAATCACAACATCCTGTCTCTACCTCTTATCCTCTGCTGAGATGAGTAAACCAGACATGTTTATCAGAGGAAGCTGTTCATTAAATTTCATTCTTGAGTTTTTATCCTACAAACTCTGGCTGATTATTTGGTCTCGTAAATCATTGCAAAGGAAATATAGCAGTTTAAGTGTCCAGGCCAACAGCTTGGATGTGAGAGTACATAAATCATACGTAAGTAAATGTGTGCAGTAAACAATGGAGAGATTCGGGAATGTAGAGACATCAGTGCTGCAGATAGAAGTGCTGAATTTTCCACTTAAAAACAGATATCTTTGGATAAGTCAACAGATTTGACAGTTTATATATTTTGTTAAGATGTGTAAGAAGCCGACCGTCAGCTAATAATTTTATAAGGGTAAAATGTAACAACAGAGGAGAATCCATAAAGTGAGTTAGATCGAGTTTTGGAAGTGATCGGACAGTTCAATCTGTTTTTTCACTTTCGATACTAAGGAATAGACTCCACACTTCCACTCCACATTCTGATACCACAAAGAAAACACTTATAATTGCTACAACTCACAAGCCCATTTTGTCAGTATTCTTTTTTTCGTTTTTACAAACCAAGGACAGTCAGCTCCACACTCAAAGCCTGTATAAGCGTTCAGAAGGTAAATTGGATTTTCTGAAGTGGCTCATTTAGAAAGCGTGTCTGGCCAAAAGGCATAAAATCGATCCAGGACTCAGACACCTCTGATGTAGCTAGACCCGCGCGTCACCCCCAAAGTGTTCAAACATGAGCTGAGTTTGGCCCATTCTCCTGACAGCCTGTGGACCAGATCCAGTCCAAGAGTAGAGAACCAGGAAATATTACCCATAATGCAGCGTGGCAGAGGTCCCAGGACGTGGACAGGTCTGACCCCTTTGTCATGGAGCAAGAGGAGATACAGAGACTGTTAGAGAGGAAGATGAATTACGCTCGGCAGGTTATGGAACTGTGAGAGGAACCGGAGAGATTTAAAGAGTTAAAGGCACTGTACTTTATTTTTTACTGTCCTAAAAACATGAAAAACAGAACCAGTTCATGTGAAATGGTTTACAGTGATAAAGCTATTTCTCACTTACCTTATGCATTCAGAGCGTATTCACCATGATGACTTTATAAGCACAGCTCTAAGAGACCAGAGTGGAGTTTTGCTGTGACTGTAGCTAACGACATCTAGCTAACGCACACATTCTGATTATCTGACAATAAAATGCTTTCTAACTGGATGCAGACAGTAAACAGCTGACTTAGTTTGACCTCAAGAGCTGCAGATACAATATATCTGTACTGGGGCAAGACATGTTTTGCTCAAATACATGGGGAAAAAATCTGGTACAGGACATTTAATGAGAGGACAAATGCATGACAAATGGCCAAACTTGCAACCACCTGCAAGTCCTGGTGCTTAGAACCCAGCAATTATGTCAGCAATGTCACGAAAGGAGTTAGGGTCTAGTCCTTAAAGAAGACATTGTGCTTGTGCCTGCTATACAGTTATGATCTATGACACCTGTTATAATTTGGACATTTTCAATCTCAATACTGATCTAAAACCTAATGAAAGAAACAAATCTGCTGACTTCCATGGTAGAAAACTGAGGTGCCCAATGGGAGCTGACGTCGCAACAAATGGCCTCCTATGGATTGCTGCAGATCACACTCGCAAGTAGTGGATCTTATGTGTATCACCGATTAAGAAAATGAAGAAAGTATGGAGCAGTGGGCATATGTTGGTGCCAGTCTAAATGGGGGTCGTTCAGAGCGTCTTGAATACAAGAGTGTAAAGATTACTCAAATATACAAAAATCACTCTAAATACAACTTCCTTTGCATTTGACCCATCCTTCAATGCTGCTGGGAGAACCTGTCAGGAGCAGTGGGATCCATCTCCAGATCTTGAGCTGGGCTTGCACTCAGGACTACCTTTGCTGGAGGATTTGTGGCTCAGGGCACCTTGTCCGCTCCATCAGACTCCAATGCAATCATGGAATATTTGTGTCTTTGAGCCAGGACACTTCTCCACCATCTCCTCTTTTAACCCATGAGTAATATCACAGAGCACAGCCGCGGTCACCAGCTTCCAGGGTTATATTTAGAAAAGCGTTTTCAATTTTCCATCTCGACTTTTTCCCAGTAGAAACAAAGTCCTCCAAAAACAATAAAGATGCTTCGCTCACTTCAGACCCTCCATGTGAAACGCAGAGGACGAGACAGCCACAAATGTGTCGCTTTGGCCCACTCTAAAGATCCGTCTAGCCCCTGTCATGGAGGATATGTTGATCCAAAGGTCTGACCCGAGCTATTACTGTCACATTCAGTCAAAATCAGGGCTAACCACAGTGAGATATGCATAAGGCTGTAACTAACACTGCAGAACTGTCAAAACACAAAGAATATCAGACAAAAATAAGCCTGGGAAAATGCTGATGTGAGAAAGAAAGGCAGAAAGTGAAGTGAAAGAATTAAAAAGCTCATATCACTCAAATAAAGTTCCTGCTTTTGGTTTATACTAGTACAAATTATACAAAATCATACCATCAATCTTACTACCTTTTAAACTACTGACTCTTTTGCCATGGGGACCAATACAGCCTCCTTATTGCCAATGTAACTGCTTTGCTTATATCAGAAAAAAGTGTGTTACGCATGTTTAAATTTGGGCAGAACTTGCGTAAGGGTGGCAATGGCTATGTGGCGGCACAATGGCTTAGTGGCACTCGCGGCTCACAGCAAGAAGGTTACGGGTTCGGTTCCCAGATCGCAGAGTTTTGATGTTTCTCCCCGTGTCTGGGTGGGTTTCTTCTGGACACACTGGCTTCTTCCATCAACCCAAAACATGCAAAATCCCCCAGCTAAGGTTTACTGACCAAGCCTAGCTCACGGTCTGGAGATGGGTCCCACTGCTCCTGACCAGTGTTGTCACGATACTAAAATTTCAAACTTGATTTTGATACTATGCAATTGACTCAAACTTTTTTTTTATTTTGCAGTATCGATATTTCCTCAAATGAGTTTTAGCATCAATAAGTATCTGATTTTCGATACTTTTAAAAACCCTACTCCTGATAGGTTGCCCTAGCAGCATTAGAGGATGGGTCAAATGCAGAGGACAAATAAAGATACATTGAGGGGTTTGTGGTTTAATCCCATTTTGATGGACGAGCTATGTGATTTGAGAGCCTGTAGGCACAGACTGGCAGGCATAAGTCTGTCCCAGGGCAGCTATGGCTAAAGAAAAAGTTTACAGTCACCAAGTGTAGATTAAATGAACAATAGTTGAAATACTTCTGTGGCTGTTGACATAAAGCCCTTTACTAGACATATGCATCATTACTATTTGCAAAATGACTTATTTGACAAGTGATGCATAAAAACCAGTATTGGAGCGGATTTATTGAACAATGTCGCCAATTTAGATACATTTTTTTCAGATGATTCTAAACAGTTTAATTAATGTCATTCAAAGGGTCATGTGAAGCCACTGTGTGTATTTATAGCCTGGAAGATAGTGAGTTATGTGATGGTATTTGTGAGTAAATTCCAGCTCCGTACAGCCTGCGTGTGTCTAACTCGCGAGCGCAAGATTCTGCCAGAATCACAAAAGAAACCATCTGTGTTTTGTACAAAGAGGAATGTCTCGTGTCGTAGTTTATCAGCGACGCCAGATTAGATATTTATTACAGAAATATCACTGCTCTTGAACAGAACAAAAGTTGAAAAGGCGTTCCAGGGGTTATCATGGATCAAATATGAATTAGCTGCTGTTAAATGCATATAAAGATAGTGTCACTTTGAATACACAATTGGCCACTGGTTTTACAATTTAGTTGAGAATAACATTTTGAATAAATTGTACTTCTCTGTGTAGCTTTCAGACACCATAACCTTAATCCTACTTGAGTAATATATTGAATTTTTTTTTTTTTTTTACAGTGCAACAGTACTTAAGTTAAAGTTTTGGTGACTCTTACTGCTGTTAAGTTTACAAGTGACAAAAGATTTATCTTGACAATATTAAATGATTTGAACATTTTTGATTCCTGCGCTGCTCCGTCAGATACAATTAACTTTTCATTTTTGTCATCTATCCTTTGAAATGACCAGATTTGTCTTTCCAGTTACATTAACTTTCAATTATAAACCAGATGATATGTCCAGACAGTTCGTTTCTATAATTGAGTCGTAGTTTTCCTTAAATACTTTTTAACTTTTACTTGAGTAATTTTTTGGACCACTACCCTGTACTTCTACTTGACTAATATTATTTTTGAAGCGGTTGAGTTGTGATAGAAATCTGAAGGGGGAGTGACTTAGTGCGGAGGGCAAAGGAGGAGACTCATTAACATTATTATTAACATGTCAATACGTTTTCGCCAAATGAATCATTTTCAAAACAATAAAAGGTTACAAGATGATCTAAATATGTTATGTGTTAACAACTAGAAGTGTAATCCCCCCTCTTTAACATGCTTCCTTTTCTTCTTGCAGATTTCTTCTCCTCAGACGTGTGTGGTCCAGATAAGGAGCTGGATGCAGAGACCTGTCAGTGTGTGTGTCGCCTTGGTAATCGTCCCTGTGGCCCAAACCGCCATTTTGACCAAAGTTCGTGCCAGTGCGTCTGCAGCACCCCCTCTGGCCACACCTGCCCCCCAAACTTCAGCTTCGACTCCGACACCTGTCAATGCACCTGTGCCAAGTCCTGCCCCCGCCACCACCCCCTCAACAAATCCAAGTGTTCATGTGAATGTAACATGTCGCCCAACAAGTGCTTCCTGAAAGGGAGGAGGTTCCATCAGGGCACGTGCAGGTGAGCGAGGAAATGTTTTTATTTTTATATATTTACTTTTTTTGTGCTTTTTACCATGTTATAATATATATAATATAATCAAAAAACATGCCTGAAGACGTGTAAGATGTCATCCATGCATGTTTCAGTAATTTAGCGATCTGTCCCAACCCAATAGGTTGTTTTTGCTCAATATTGCATTTTCTAAACAATAAAAGGTAACATGGCGATCTAAATATGTAATGTGTTAGCAACTAATACCTCATAGAAGTGTAATACCCCCTCTTTAAGTAAAAGTCAGGTAGGCCAGACAGCATTTAATGTTAGGAATTTGTTCATGAGTATTTGCTCAAGTGGTTGAGTGGTCAACTAATACATTTTATGGTTCAACACTGTTTGATCATTTAGACAACTTAATATTAATATGTCAACAAGTTTATTCATGAGAAACTCCATACTTTTACTGAAAGCATAAGATCACAACAAAGCACTTCCAAGAAAAGGACATATTTATCCATCTTGGGTTTTGGATTCAACAATTCAGTTTAATTTAGAACCATACAATGATTCATATCATTAATAATAATAATAATAATAATAATAATAAAATAATATCAGTTTTGTTTGACTTATATTTTCAATGTTCACTGTCCTGTTTCTAAATTACAGACATGTAACTTTCTTACTTTACCTGGAATGTTTCACAGTCGGGTATTAAACTTATTAATCTTCATGGATACAAGCAGGTATGCCAGCAGCCCATGTTACAGGTCAGATCTGTGGAGAGGCGACCATGTTCAAAGTAAAATGCATATTTCAAGGTATGTTTTAGTAATTCGAGATAAATGTGTTAAATGCCATATTATGGAGCGTTCCAGGTAAAGCAATAATACCATAATAACCAGGTGACATACTCCATCAGAAAAGTTACACACTGCACCTTTAAACAGCTCTAATGACTCCTAAATTAGTTTCGGTTGAACTTTCACATCATTGCATCACCTCATCCTCCGCTCGTTGCCTAATCTGCAGTAGTGGATGTAGACGTTAGCTTTGTTAACGTAAAATGTGTGTAATCTAAGCCTTGGTGCTAATGACTTCTCTGAGCTGTCACTTAACCATTTCCTCTCCTCAAACCAAGGAAACACTGGGTAACTCTCACATCCATCCAACCTGTCCACTGCTGACCCCTCGTGACCCCGCTCCTATGTGATTTATGAAGACTGCAGCAGCACAGGAATTCACCGTTTGGGGTCTGGTTTAGTCCAGTTTAAAGAGACTGTACCCAATTTTTTCCATATAATTAGTTTTTTGTTTTTTTTGTTTTTTTTGCCCTAGTAGATATATTGGAAAAAGTAGCTCTTAAGGTCAAAATGAGGTTGTGTGTGTGTGCTCCATCTTGTTTCCATCTTATTATGAAGCATTTACTGTATATTGTCCGCGAACCAGGAAGTAACGCTTGTGAGCTTGTTGTTGATAGCACTAGAGTGAAGGCAAACTTGGCTCTGGTCTTTGAAAGTTGTGAAATGTGCTTATGACCTCATTGCGGTGAATAATTATGATGCTAAATGAGGAATACATTTGGACCACTGCAAATAATTACGTGTTTTATAAGTTTCACTTGTGTTTTTGATACTCTGAGTCTCCCTTTCCTTTGTCGTAGACGCAGGCTTGTAGACGTAGGGCTGAGCATTGGACAGAATCTTACACCTAACTGTAGGAGAGATCGCTAGATTGCTGAAACATGCATGGATGACATCTAGAACCTCGAATCTTACACTAACTGTAGGAGAGATCGCTAGATTGCTGAAACATGCATGGATGACATCTAGAACCTCTTCAGGCATGTTTTTGATGGGGGAGGGAGGGAATAACGTTATAACATGGTAGAAAGCTTTTGCAACTAGATGTGTTTTTCATGTTTTTAAGACTGTATCAGTGGTTTGATGTGGTGTGTAAACCTAGAAGTCTTTCTGTTACTAGAGCCATGCTGTCAGAGCTGTCAGGCAGGAACAGTGCCAATTACACGCAACTTACACAGTGACGTCAAAGGGGTGATTTGTTATTGAACCTGGCATGCATGAATCAATCCAAACATAAAACTCCGAATGATGCTAAGCTAATGATGAGAGAGCACCGTTCAGTGAAAAGTTCATTAAAGTTGAATTTGCATAATATGTCTCCTTTAATGCTTTGGTGAAAGTCAATATTCTTAGCCTTAGTGGTTGCAGTTGAAGGCAGTGGTAACCATGTGTCAAGTATAGCCTACTGTTTGAAGTTTCAGCTCTAAATCACTGTAGGTCCCTGAAGGAGGTAGAAGTCTGAGTGAAATCTAAACCACGAGTCTGACCTGTGCCCCTGAACGCATCACGGTCTGTCTTAATGGAGGGATCAGGAGTGCAGACAGTTTACATCACATTACTGTAAATTAAGTTTTTGAACTGCGGTGATGGAAATGTTTAATTTAAGTGTCTAAGAAAACAAATGTTTGTATTATTTTTCTGTGTATTTTTTAAGCTAACTTTTTAAGCAAGATATTTCACCCATTTTTTTCTATTTGAACAAGTTTTTACTGGACTGAGACAGTAATTAACCTGGGAAGGCAAAACAGTGGTATACAGGAATATATTAGTCCTTTCACTTTATACTATGGACGAAGTTCACTTAACTACGGTTAAGTTCACCTTTTAGGCCTCACATTTTAAAATTGATAGTATGATTTTTGCTGCCATTGTAGAAATGCTTTCTGGAACTACAGCTTCTCAAGACGTCTAATTCACCAGCCAAATGCAAACAAAAAAAAAAAAAAAAGTCACAAAAACATTTTCCATGTTTTCGCAAACTTGTGGCAATTTTATCTTGTAACAATCAGGTGGGGATGCTCTACTATAAAAGTTTCCTAGTGCACCTTTAAAGCCATAGTATGTAACTTTATAGCAAAAAAATAGACTAAAACAAAAGCATGTTTTTTCTCATTTTGGATTTTTTTTTCAAAAAACATGCTTCCTCACTCTAATCAGGCTTGCATCTCCACAAACCTGACTATTATTTGACCAGGAAGAGGGCCTCCTCCTGCTTGTTTTCATGGAAATATTGTTCCTTTGGCTATTATCCTCCACAGTATAGCATAAAATTCCAAAGTATGGTTTTAACTATTTCCAAGGAATCATGCAGGTGTCGTTCCACCTCCACTAAACTTACATACTGTATCTTTGACATTAGCTATTAATATCTATGGTTTTAGTCACAGAATAGTATCTGTTTGCTCACTATACCTCTTTTTCTGTATTCCAGTTGTGTCCGACCTCCATGTGAAGTGCGGAGGAGACGATGTGAACCTGGATTCTCCTTTAGTGAAGAAGTGTGCCGCTGTATACCGTCCCACTGGAGAAGATTGGACTAATAAACAAAACTAAAACTAAAAACAACTACAAGTTGATACAAGTTTTCTCCCCATTCCCTGAGCTGTGGAGGCAGCTAGAGACCCTAAACCACACAGGAGACTTTCATAACAGGAGAAACAGACTCTGGTGAAATGAAGGTGGAAATGCACTGATTTAAAGGACTTAAAATGCAGGAGAACGGAGGCGAAGGGACAGAAGAGGCCTTTAAAATATTGTCTAAATCATTTGAATGTGTTTGTATTAATTTTATCACAGTATTCTTATGTCAGATTTGGATTATATAATTTATTAAATGCTATTTTCTGCCTTTTTTTTCTCTTTTTCATGGAAATACACTGTGATTATTATTTTTGTATCATGTAAAGTATAAGATGAAAATAAAATATACTGGATGCTGTATGCTGTTAGTCTTTAATATGTAAGATTTCATTGTCTGTAGGGGCCTTGGTGACAGTGCCTGGTGCATTAAACATTTGTTATAAAGAGGGGTATATACTTGTTTTCTACCATGTTATGACATTGTTCCCTCATCAAAAACATGTCTTTCTTCATCAAAAACATGTCTGAAGAGGTTTTATATCATCCATGCATGTTTAAGTAATTTAGTGATCTCTCCTGATCCCTCCTTACGGTTAGCTGTAAAATTCTGTCAGCCCACACACCTACATCGTCCATGCTCCCACACGACGGTTCTCCATAAATATACAAAAGCATGATACAAAACTGTACTCAACAACTTCACAAACCTGATGCGATGTGCAGTAGTTTCATTATCAGGATGCATGTTTATTGTGTTGTGATAGCGCTCTGAAGGGACATTGACTTAGCGTGGAGAGCAAAGGGAGGGGGGACTCACAGCGTTAAGTAAAAACATGTTATTACATTGTTTTCGGCGAATATTGCATTTTCAAACCAGTAAAAGGTAATATGGTATCTAAATATGTTAGCAGTACCCCATACAAGAAAAATACCCCCTCTTTAATAAAAGTTAGCATTAGCTGTGAATCACAGTGAGCTAGCCAGTGCACAGCTGTGTACAGAGGCTATTCAAGTCAATGTTTTTTTTATTTGTTAAGGTTTCTCCATATCTTCCTATTATCACTACTGCAAGTTCCCATTTTATTTTCATAATGGAATGGATTGACGTAATTGCTGAAAATCAAGCAATGAAATAGTGATAAATCAACAGACAAGCAGATTAAACAACATTCACAGGAGACAAGCAAATGAATAACTGTCCCAGAGCGGCCCTTGTCCTTAGACTCTCCTTCTCGACAAGGAAAAACTAAAAAAAAAAAAACTAAAAAAAAAACAGGGGGAAAAAGATAAACCTCAAGGAGAATCTGGGTGAAGGAGAGATCCACGCCCATGGACTAAACCAGGACTAACCAAGACTAAACCAGGGTTGAACTGGGACTGAACCAGGACTAAACCCTGACCAAGATCCAAGATCCTGTTACATCAGGAATAAACTAGGACAGAATCAGGACATAACCTGGACAAAACCAGGACTGAACTAGGACTGAACAAGACTAAACCAGGACAGAACCAGAACTGAACCAGGACTGAACCAAGAGTGACTAAATCAGGACTGAACCAGGGCTAAAACAGGATTAAACCAGAATTGTACCAGGACTAAGCCAGAACTGAATTAGGACTAATCCAGGACTCAATCAGAAGTAAACCAGGACTGAACCAAGACGGAAGGTCCATTTAATACAGGGCTAGAGGTTGATTCATCCAGGACAAGGTCTGGGATTTGAACATGGGACCTTTCTGCTGTGAGGAGACTGGGTATCCACTGTATGTTGGGATGTCATATGAAAACCAGTTGTTGATTGATTATAAATTGATTGTGATGATTTTTCATAAGAACTCTATAAGACTGCTTAGCTCGTTCCGGGTACGTTGAGAAAGAGTGATTTTGCACAATACCTAATCCACCCTACTCCTCCAGACCTGTTGTGTTACTGATGTTATCTTGACATCTGGATTGCATCACCTGCATAAGTTGTACATTTCTTTGGAAATAAGTCACTTGTTATCAAACCTCATCAAAGATTATTCCTCCTTAAATTCTTGGGCCATGCCTTGTCCTTCCTGAGGCTCACGTCACAAATATGAAAACATTATAAATGGAAAGTGGACCAAGATGTCAGACTTAATATCTGTTTAGGGGCATGGAGATAACCTTGTGTGTTAAAGGATATATTTTTGCACACTGGTTAGCACCACACACCTCACATATAAGCAGCGGTGGAGGAAATACTCAATTTTGTTACTTAAGTAAAAGTACAGATATCGGAACCAAAAAAAACAAACAAACAAACAAAAAAACTCAAGTAAAAGTATTACATGAGAAAAACTACTTAAGTAAAAATATTAAAGTACCCGTTTAAAAATGTACTTAAAGAGTAAAAAGTAAAAGAGCACAGAGCTTGAGATTTAATAAAGCTTCAAAGTGACTGATTTTGATAAAAGATTTATGCTGGATTATGTTCAACAAAAACAACTGAATTTCTTTTTTTCCACCTATTTTTAATGATATATTTTTGTTTGCTCAAACTACGAACATGTTAAAAATAACCTCTCAGCCTTTTCAGCAGGTCTCATACAATAATAAAAAATACTTTTACTTTTCAGTCCCGTTCTAAAATGTATTGGAGTAGAAAGTACAGATGCCTGTTCTCAAATGTAGTGAAGTAAAAAGTATCCAGTTTAAAACTGACTTAAGTAAATTACAGATACCTAAAATTTTACTTAAGTACTTACTACTACTTTTACTTTGTTACCTTCCACCACTGCATATTACTGGGTTAATTTCTCAAACTGCACGTGTGGGGTCTCTCTGTCCAGGTGGGTTTCCTCGTGGTGCCCTGGTTACTCTAAAAAAGAAATGTATTGGTGGTTTTCAGATTCTACAGTGTGATGATGTCATACCCTCAGATGGCGGCAAGAGACAGTTTTCCCTATTAATTACATTGCACCTTTGCCATGAAATATCCAAAAGGTAAATGTACAAATGTTAAATATGATCCTTTCTTTTAGTGACTAGACTAAAGAACTCGCTTTATTACAAAAAAATTATGACTATGACCCCAGAATGTAATTTCACTCCTGGGTACTGCACTGTGGTCGGTCACATTGTCTAAGTGCATTGAAGGATGGGTCAAAAGAACAGGACAACATTTTCCTGGGGCACAATGGCTGAGTGCTCCCTCGTCTCACTGCAAGAAGGTCCCGAGCCACCCAGGCCTTTTGCATTTTCTCCCCGTGTCTGGGCAGGTGTCTTCTGAGCCCTCCGGTTTCCTCCATCAACCTAAAACATGGACTGGTCCAGTAGGTTGCACCACTGGAGAAGAAGGGTGGGTCAAATGCAGAGGAGGATCAATGAAGTGTAACATTATTCTACATAAATGACATCTCTCTTCACTCTCTCTCCTGTCCTCACTCTCTCTCTCCTCTCTCTCCCCCTTTCTCCTCCCTCTCTCCTCCCCCATCTCTCCTCTTTTCCCTCTTTCTTCATTCTTTCCTCTCTATCTCCTCTGTTTCTTTTCACCCCCTCTCCCGCTCTCCTCTCTCCCTCTCTCCCCCTCTATCTCCTTCTTCTCCTTTCATCTCTCCCTTCAGTCTCCCCCCCTCTCTCTTCCCTCTCCCCTTTCTCCTCCTTCTTTCCTCTCGCTCTCTCTCACCCCTCTCTCTCCTTCTCTGCTCCCCTCTCTCTTCCCTCCTTCCTCATGTTTTACTTCTTCTCTCTCCCTCTCCTCCCTCTCTTTAGTCCCCCCTCTCTGCTCCCTCCTTCCTCACTTTTTACTTCTTCTCTCCTCCCTCTCTCCTCCCTCTCTTCAGTCCCCCCCTCTCTGTTCCCTCCTTCTTCACTTTTTACTTCTTCTCTCCCCCCTCTCTCCTCCCTCTCTTCAGTCCCCCCATCTCCCTTCCCTCTCTCCTCTCCTCCCCCTTTCTCCTCCCTCTCTCCTCCTCCATCTGTCCTCTTTTCCATCTCTCATGCCTCTCTGCTCACACCCTCCTCCCTTCCTCTCCTTCTCTCTCTCTGTTTAGCTGTACATTGGTGCCCTCTGACTTTATAGTTCTTGTATTTTCCTGTCTCTTCCTTCACTCATCTCCTCCTCTCTCTTAAACCTCTCCTCCCTCTTTTTCTTCTCTCTTCACTCTGTCTGACACATTAGCAGGTTACTCTCAAAGGTGATGTGGTCAGGCTCAAACATCTGGACTGGATTTACACAGCAACCTCCACAAATCCACAGACATGCACGATATTTGAAATCAACAAGTATTATGCTAATGAGGAGAGAGGGAGGAGAAGAGAGAGGGAGGACAGGAGAAACTGAAGAGAGAGGAGGCAATTAGGACAAGTTGTAAATTACAGGAAGTTGCTAGGAGTTTTAAAATGGAATCATTCTACCTATGTCATCAACTGTCGTCTATTCCATCCAAAATACAGGGACAATTTATGCACAAGGAAGGTCCGTTTCACGTGTCACTGAAAAAAACAGATCTGATTGGACGATCACGTTTGACCGGGCTTGAGACGCAGCGGAGGACGCAGGCAAGGTTTAAACATGTATGTGTTTATTTTTGTGTAACTGATTATTGTTGTTAGCGTTATAGTTGCTAGGTAACATACCTCTACCAGGCAAGGTTTAAACATGTATTTAACAAAATAAAGGTGTTGTTGTTTATTTTTAGTTGTCAAATCATGACTGTTGTGTAATTGATTATTGTTGTTAGCGTTATGGTTGCTAGGTAACATACCTCTACATATGTCATATCTGATGCCGTTTCCAACCTGGAACTAAATTATAACCTTCACCAAAACTACAAAACTAGAAAAGATAGACAACATTTTTAGTTAAATCTAACAATGCCAACTATGTTTTAGAGAAATGAGAAGTCTAACCTGTCATGTGCACTTTAAAGGGCCCATATTACGCTGTTTATAATGCTGTTGTTTTAATGTTGTTTGTACAGGAAGTACTCTATTGTGTTTTTAAACTCAATACACCTTCACTAGAATCATTTGGATGATTTTCTTACAATATAATGATTTCTAGGTTCCAGTCAGTAGTAGAAATTATCAGGTTCAACATTTGTGAATTTACCTTTTAAATATTTAATGGGAAAGAACAATGTGATCAATAGGAAAATCTGTTTCTTGACCCTATGTAGTATTACATCATCACAGTCTAGATTCTGAATACCACACATGTCTTGTATATGTCTTATAGATACATTACCTTTGATGCTATTGCTTTTGCAGTTACTGTTTTTGGCCTAATTTAAACCGCAAATGTCAGCAGTCATTGCGTAATCTTCCATGCATGTACATTATTTTTAGTTTGCTAAAGATTGCTGGGTTTCATATGTCTTTTCATAGTTTGTGGGTTTCAGTAACTTGTCCTGGACGCCATTTTGAGGACCATTAAAAAGATGGAATGCTATTTTTAATTGTTAATTTTTGTTTCAACAATTGTGGCATTTCATCAGACTGAGACCCATGGACAGAACTATGTTACAGTGAGATCATGAACCTAATCACTAATTTAGACCCACTAAAAGATCCACTATATTTTTTAGCCTTGTAATCTGACAAGAACACATTCAGTGCTAAAATGTCCACAAGTATTTTAGAAGATGAGTTTCTTCATCACAAACATATCTGGAGTTGTGTTTTGTTTCTTTCCGACATGTTTAACACATAAACCCTGCATTCTTCTCTCAAATGGAAAACACTCCACCTTGTGATGTCATGTGGCAATAGAGGAAGTGTCCCACTGTGTTTTTAAACTCCATACAGCTTCACTAGAATAATTTCAATAATTAATAATAATCAGCTTATGCCTCGCTTAGACTGCACCCAGCCCAGCTGTGACTGTGTCGGAGTGGTTTAGTTGCAGTGACACTCACACGAGAACCAGAGGCTCTGCT
Organism: Periophthalmodon schlosseri; assembly: GCA_000787095.1. Lineage (NCBI taxonomy): Eukaryota > Metazoa > Chordata > Actinopteri > Gobiiformes > Gobiidae > Periophthalmodon > Periophthalmodon schlosseri. The sequence goes on from KN484828.1 coordinate 18,199, forward strand.
GTGCTGTTTGTGGTCACCACCTTTGAAGCTGCACGCACGAGACCGCATGTTCACCTCGAAAACTATTCATTCATTAAGGGAAAAGGCGGTTGCAGTTAACCTGGCTCCCACCAGATTGATATGTGTAGCACTCTGAATTGAATTCTACACATCCATTTGGGATGGCTCTCCTCTCTCTGAAAGCGTTGGGAACCAATGACCGGAGCATTCAAACAAAGACTTCACGTTGATTGGTCAAAGCGTCACAACAAGCCGAAAAATCAAACTTCAGTTAAAACCACTTACAGTTCCGGGTCATTTTGGTGAAATTGCCTTTGTTCTGACCTCTCCAAATTAAAATGATAACTATTATTGA
>KN484829.1:5621-22280 GCA_000787095.1 Periophthalmodon schlosseri
GGAAAAACAAAACACAGGATTCATCAGGTGCAGTATGTGACTTGCAGACAAACATAGGATGGATGTTTTGTCTGTATGTGTGTATAAACAAGCTATAAGAGGTGAAGAGTGTGAGAGCTAGAACAGGCTACCTAAAGTCCAATGGTTAAACTAAAGTGTTCAAATGCCTTGTTCTTTGAGGCATGTTGACACCTTTGTGTTTATGTTACTGTAAACCATATCAGGTAAAAACAATTCTCATGTCTCAATTTTCCTTTTCTTTTTTGTGTTATAGATATGTAGAGCATCTAAATAGATAAATAGATATGTAGAGTTTAATATGGTTGGGATGGGCTACTCTTGATTATTCTAATGTAGCTACACACAGAGAGCCTAAATACTACTGTTTACTCCCAAAGTTATGAGGAATGTAATGAGACCAGTTAATCTACACAGCATTCAACTCTATTTATAGATTTTGACACAAAAGTAGACAGCCTGCCCAGATAAAACTAACTTAAATAAGCAAGAAGAACCCAATCATATAAATCCTACTGACCAGTAACTCTGTACCTGGTCACAGCCCATACAGGAGGATAAATATTTGTAGCACATATATTTTGAAATGCATATGCTAAACTGAGCAATAACTTATAGAATTGCCAACTTTACAGGGTTGAATAGGATCAGGATTCCCACGCTTTGGCAAAGAAGCACAAGCAATGTTTATCCTATTTTAAACACGTCCAGAAGAATTGACAAAAAAGAATGAAATATGAACTGAAAAAGTAATAAAAGAATCACATTTCAGAACATGTTCGTACAAATGTAAACTTAGATTAGTATCTTTAATACAGAACAACACAGGTTGTTTTGTTCTTTGTGAAGAAAATTAAGGTCCTTCAAAAATTGCAGCCATTGGAATTTACCAATTGTGTCCACTCAAATCCCAATATCGATTCGACTGCGATTAATCTTGCAGCCCTAGTATATCTTTTTCCCAAAATAAATGGAACACTTAAAAAAATATCAGAGTATAGGCTCGATGGTGCAGGGCAGTGGACAGAGGGGCCACTAGAGGACAGTGAGACATCAGGCTAGTCTCTTCATGTTCGGAGGACTCCAACACAACAAGGCTGGAGGTAGGGGTGGGCGATATGGACCAAAATGAATATCTCAATTTTATTTTGTTTATTTATTTATTTTTTTCAGATTATCCTAAAAACAATATTCAAACGATCTTTCAATAATGTATTAGGAATGTGCTAAAATGTGTCTTAGTTGAGGTTCAAGTACTGCAAAAGATGAATGAAAGATAAAGTTAACCATTCTTGTTTTGATTCAATTTAGTTATTTAGTCATCCAATTGTGATTTTTCTGACAAGCACTGCAATTAGATTTGCGATTTATGTTTTAATAATAGGATTCTGTTCAATATTTTAAACACGTCCAGAAGAATTGACAAAAAAGAATGAAATATGAACTGAAAAAGTAATAAAAGAATCACATTTCAGAACATGTTCGTACAAATGTAAACTTAGATTAGTATCTTTAATACAGAACAACACAGGTTGTTTTGTTCTTTGTGAAGAAAATTAAGGTCCTTCAAAAATTGCAGCCATTGGAATTTACCAATTGTGTCCACTCAAATCCCAATATCGATTCGACTGCGATTAATCTTGCAGCCCTAGTATATCTTTTTCCCAAAATAAATGGAACACTTAAAAAAATATCAGAGTATAGGCTCGATGGTGCAGGGCAGTGGACAGAGGGGCCACTAGAGGACAGTGAGACATCAGGCTAGTCTCTTCATGTTCGGAGGACTCCAACACAACAAGGCTGGAGGTAGGGGTGGGCGATATGGACCAAAATGAATATCTCAATTTTATTTTGTTTATTTATTTATTTTTTTCAGATTATCCTAAAAACAATATTCAAACGATCTTTCAATAATGTATTAGGAATGTGCTAAAATGTGTCTTAGTTGAGGTTCAAGTACTGCAAAAGATGAATGAAAGATAAAGTTAACCATTCTTGTTTTGATTCAATTTAGTTATTTAGTCATCCAATTGTGATTTTTCTGACAAGCACTGCAATTAGATTTGCGATTTATGTTTTAATAATAGGATTCTGTTCAATATTTTAAACACGTCCAGAAAGAATTGACAAAAGACTGAAATATATAACTGACAAACTAATACAAGAATCACATTTCAGAACATGTTTGTACAGATCTAAACTACAGGGTTAGCAGCTTTTACACAGAAGAAGACAGGATATTTTGTTGTTTGTGAAGGAAATTATAGTAATTTAAAAATTGCAGCCTTTGCAATTTGTTAATTGCGTACATTCAAATTGAGATTTCGATTAGATAACAATTAATGTGGCAGCCCTAGACTTCATTATCACCAAAACTTCTAAAACAGATTACTAACTTCATCAACTATTCTTAACTGACAGAATTAATATCCCAGATGCTACACTCTAATTAAAATGTGCCATAAATAGCTAAATTCACATGATGTATATGTTAATAAACAACATATGAGCCAGTAAAATGCTCCATTGGGCAAGAAAACCAAAATCAGTGCACTTCTACTGAGACATCACATTTAAAGACCAGACAAGTTCTTAGACAGACCAAATGAAAAAACTAAATGAGAATGACTCAAGACTTTACCCTGAGTTACAAAATAAAGATCTTTTTCACAAAACACACAAACCAGATACTAATAACGAGTAGGTTGCTTTGACTTCATTATGCAACTCCCTCCCCAGAGAAACAGGGAAAATGACAAGCTATTCCACTTTCACGCCATTTCAATATGGCTTTAAGAAGATGTGTGGGCGGTGAGACTGCTGCTTTGGTTTAAAATGTACAGCATGACTTATCTGGCTTTCATCTGCTTCCAATGATGGGTTTCAGCCTTCAGCAAGGAGGGGAAATGCATTGTAGGGTACGATTTAGCAGATTTGTGAATGTGTACAAAGAAAATACATGTAGGATAACATGGTTTCAGCACATACTTGGGTTGGTGGGAGCCATGACGTGAAACAGAGTGGCACAGTAGTATAAGGAACAATAATATACAGTGAGAGTGGGTGTTGAGGCAGAGGCGGTGAATTCACCCACGTCCAAAGCAAAAGGTGTGGGTTGAGAAGAATGAAATCAAGAGGAAGGGTACAGCGGCTTGGAGGACTAGCATCACCAAATTAACTAAATAAATATGAAACAGTGACCAAATAAACTCATAAAAACTGAGCAGGAAAATGTAGCAGGAGATCCCAGGCTTTTGTGTTGTTAATAAATAACTATTAAACCGCTGGGATACAGGGCAAGAATTCCTCCAAATGATAGTTCTCTGGCTGTTAAAGAACAACACAGCCCTAGGCTGAGCTAAAGACACTATGCCAAAGTGGGAGGAAGTGGACCATACATTTGCTGCTCTGATGTCATAGTGGACACAGGAAGCTCCTCCAACATCTGCTATCCATGGTTAAGCAGCTGCAAATGTAATCAGACTACCTAGGCAAAACCATGTTGTTGCAAATATCTCTGAGATAAATAACTAATGTCTTCACAATAAAACACATTTATTGTATGAAAGAGGCTTTGTAACTGTTGCAAAGTTACATAATGCCTACCAATGTGTACCAAAATAAACTCACAAGACTAGACTTTCTCACAAGTTCCTGAGAAAGCTGATGAATCTGAAAATCTGTGTTGAATTTGTTACTTGTAGAATTTGCATAATAACTAGTTGTTTTTTTCCTGGTTCAAATAATATTTTTTAAGCTCTTTAGGTCAGTGGGAAAGTATCAGGGGACCAAACCACCCATGGTTTAGATTTACACAGATCTATGTTAAATGCTTCACAACAATGAAAGATACTCTTGCAAGTGTTTATTTCTTAGGATTACTATTCTTAATTCCTAGGAATTTCTTAAGCAAGTATTGACAATGTTGCAGGTATAAATAGGTTGTGTGCTGTTGTTTCTTGCATTACCTGATTATTATCATCTATGGCCTGTGTATAGAAACTTGAAGAAAGAGTACCAAATACATAATTTATAATACCATTTTAAGAGGCATATTCTACTTAATTCTCTCATACTGAGTGTGGCTAAAAAGGGTGCAAGTGAGGTGTCCAATACATTTGCATACAAAGGTTTGCATTTGATACCAGTACTGTCTCTCAGGTGATTCAGGTGTTGCAATAGTTTAGCACTGTGCAAATGATAATAATACTTACCCTCAGTGCAGCGAGGTCTATGTCATCCAGGCTTCGTGTGGGGGCGTTTTCAGACATTCTGGCAAAACTTACTGCGTTAGCGAAGTAACCCACTTATTTACAACTAACGGATCAGCGTCTGGCTGCGTTATCGAATGCGTTAAAGATTAAATTCAAGAAAAAGGCCGTGGTAATGTCATAGACACGACCACTGGCGCTTAGATTGGCAAAAACATTGCAGAATCAAGTGGCATAGACGCACCCAGCAGGCTAGCTCACGTAAAGTCTGATTCAACGTTTGAATGTTATCACTAGCTTATAATTGTAATTTCAAATGCATTTAACTTAAAATAACACTCTATGTGCGTCACAAATACCCTATTAGCACCAGTCTGAAAACTGGCAGTTTTCCTAGTCAATGGACCTCTGGGTTTGCTGCGTTCGATCATTTTGACAAGACGTCGCGTCTCCGACCCTTTGCGACATCACAGGATATTTTCCCAAAAAAAACCGAAATGACGACAAAACTACTAAATGCCGTACCTACCCCACCGTGCCATCCCTGTCTGTGGTGGCAAAATTCTAACTGGTTAAGTAGCGCAAATGCTGCCTTCAAGAACAACGCAATGTCTGTGTGATGGCGCCCGAATCCGTCCGTACCAGAACCAAGTGCCAGCCTTGAGCATTACCCAAACATTCAAACTAGATCTGCCAAAACTGCTTTCACCTGTATCCAACATAAAAATGGGCCTTAATTGCAGCTGTCAAACTTGAACACGACTTAAATATTTCGTGATTCCTAAGTAATCAAAATATTGAGTCAGGTGCGCACAATTTCGCATAACTGGCTAACCAAAATGATTCAGGCTAACAAGCTAAACTGTATCTTCCAGAATAAAGTTTCCTGGTTCATCCATTTTCTATGTTGACAGTCGCACCTAGCACTGTCAACCTTCCGAAAACACAGGCGGGCGGGCAGGCGGGCGGTCTGATCTCGCTTTGGCCAACACGGTAATGCTGTAAACTATGTCCCTCCGACGTCTCAAGTTCTGCGTTGCGCTCGATCGGTCGCAGCCAAACTGTGACTACAGAAATCTGATCCCAAAAGGCCAAATGCACGATGCAGTAAACTTATTATCTCGCCATGTTTTGCTTTCCGAGGAATACTCCCACCTCCCTCTCCTGCCTTACTGCTGTAGTCTGGAGGGTGTAATGACGATTAGCTGCACACAGCACTCCTCAAGTGTTTTCTCCTTTCGGAAAACTACGGCGCTTCATCAGGGACAAACGACAGAAACTACATTTAGAACTGCGCCAGTCCAGGTAATAATATAGTTCTGATTAAGGAATTTAATGAAAATAGGTTATTCAAAACTAGTTAAATGAGTTTTCCGTGAACTTTTTATTATGAAAAATGTCTTGTTAAATGTATCATTTTCTGGCATTACGTTCCTGAATAACAGATATAATCATTTACTACCGTTCGTGCCCTATATGTGCTTAACAATGCCAAAAAACAACAAAAAACGTATATATTTGAAAATATCCAAAAGTATCATTGTACAGTGTCATTTCTCATGGACTCATGTAGTTGTTGCATCTTTAAAATGAATGCACAGACTATTGCATTTCTGGCTACAACAAAGTCAACAGAGAAGAGAAGGCACAGCTATCACCCGGCATAGGCCTGTGATAGATTCTTGCTCAATGCCACATAAAAGAATGTAGCATCTCAGTAACTTTACTACTAGTGTACATTTGAAAACATAGGTGAAAAGGTTTTCTTCTGGGTAATTCACCATTGTGAGATAAACATTTGATATTAGTTTAAATTAAGCCCTGTGCTTTTTATCATTTTTAAATGATTAAAAGTATAAACATGTACAGGTTAGCAGACTGCATAATAATAAGTATATCCTCTGATATACGTACAGTTTACTAGATTATAGACGGCACTTGGTGTTAAAGCTGCTGTTGTTGAATGTGTTTTGATTCACACAGCATTCTCCCTGCTCTGTATCACTATTATTGACTGCTATGAAGCAATTATTCACAATGTTGTCAAGGAAACACATAAGTATTAATAATAACAAGTAGCCTAAATGAATTCTTTAATCTTTATCTTGTCTGCCTCTCATCATCTCAGTGCTTTCACCTGTTCATATATTTGGAACTATTAAAATAAGATTAGATTCACACATACAGTTTTCTGTTGACACATAAGCTACTGGTTTCCTGTACAATTTCCTTATTTAGGCACACTCTAGGCTTTTATTTCAGCTACAATCTAGCCATCTCTTTATATCCGTCACCATAACAACCACAAATGTTCTGACAGATTTGCTGGCACTGCAGCGAGAGGTGAAACCTCGGAGGGAGCAAGGGAAGGAGAGAAAGGAAGACAGAGACACAGCCACCCACCAAAAAACCTTGCACCAATAACTGTACTCCATGTTCCTTGATCATGAAAAGCACAACTTTCTATACAGTCCTGCAGTCCACCTCTGACTCACACGTCCTTGTATGTGTGCCCTATGTGCTGTCTGTACTCACAGTGACATTGCACTGTAGACGTTATGAAACGTCTCTCGTCACAGTGAAGAAACCTGTTAGTAAGTGTTAAATACAGTTCATATAAAATATAACAGTCCATAAAAACGTTTTTAAGTTAGAGGCTGAATCTAAACTTAATTAGTGAAAAAGCACTGTAAATAGGTAGTTCATCAGAAGTGGCTTCACTGGTTTTAAAATTGGACAAGCCCTTCAGCCACATTTTGGTGCAATTATGTCCAGAGTCCCACAGGAGCCATGCCTTCTTTAGTGCCCAGTGGAGGCAGAAGGTTCTCTGCTTTCAGATACTTCAGAGGGAAGTGCACCAGAAGTCCTCGAATGGCTTTGAGCTCCTCAGCGGCCTGCTCTGAGTCAGTGTCACACAAACGACCCACACACGAGTAATCTTTCAGCTCACGCATGGTGTGGGCTTTGTCACAGGGCAAGCATTTAAACACCTACAAAACACACATATATTAACAACAATAACTCATAAACATAAGTACTAAAAATACTTACCCTGTCATAAATAATGTCATTTTGCCTAGCAGCTTGATTCCAGACCAAAAAGAAAAAATCGTCACTGATGGGATCGTCAATGTTGATGCTTGGGTCTGACGCAGCTCCCACAAGAACACTGAACATTGTACAAGTGCATTAAAAAAACACTGCAAACACACAGATCACATAGCTTGCACACAGAAGACTGGACAGACTGGTATAGCCTAACCTGAAGCACTCTTTGCGCAGAGCCAGTGTGACAGGTCCGGCCTCGTACTCCTGTCCATCCATCACAGATGGCACTCTCTCTTCATCTTCCACAAACACAGCCAGTTCGCTATCTCTACTTCCCAGCATGCTGCGGTCATTGATATTAGCTGAGCCTGGAACAAAGTGTATTGTTCTGTCTAGACCCATTTTTTTGTAGTCTGCCTCATTATTAATTTTCTAATCTAATACCATTTATGGAACTATTTTTTTCCTCAATTTTAAATTTACAATTTAAATTTACAGTTTAAAATTACTATTCAGAAGGATTCTTAATTAGTCTATGCCTTCACCTATTATATAGCAGCGGTCATCAGCGATGAGGGCCTTGCTATGCACATAAATGAACTCCGTCACTAGAGACTGGGAGAGCTTGGCATGGGTCCTCAGGCCACACACTGTGATGTACTCAGTCCACTGGTCTACTACAGACAGTAAGCAAAGCGTTATCCAGAACATAAATATATACAATGGTAAATATGACAGAGGATTGTGTAAATGACAAAGGATGAAAAAGAAAAGGTTGAGTGGATACCTATGATCAGAGACTTCATTTTAAAGATGCAAAGAAAAAAAGAGAAACGTGTTAGAAAGGAAAGAGACCAAGATGTGAAGGTATTATTTTACCATCTACAAAGACAACTTACTTTCTCCAAGCCTTGAAAGGATTGATTGATTGCCACGACAAAGTGTCCTAAAAATGCAAAAATCTTATATCATACATTTTAGTTCAATTCTAGAGAGAGATAATGCAAATACAAAAAAATACCTGTAAGTGAAGTGCAGAATGGCATTGATGGCATTTGCCTCTCCTGAAGTGACATCTCCCTCAAAGCCAGGAAGCAAAGGAATCACAATATAAACTTTGTACTTTTTCTGCTCCCTGCAAACACAGACTCCATCAAGTTCACACAAATAGATCTTAAATAAGTAGTAATGGCAGCTAAAATACTGTCATACCTGTGTGCACGCAAGATCCTGTTCACTATTGCGTCTCCAATCCCATTGTATACGGTCTTTCCATCGGAGCAGCTAATAAAAAACTGGTTCTGTGAAGATAATAAAGAGGTGGTAAAGATTAAACTAGTGTAGCTAAATATTTATAAGGTGGTATTTGGCATGACAATGTTAAGAACCACTGCCGTAAATGTAAAATGGCTGTTACCTCAATGTAGATGTAGTGCTCACTCTTCTCGATGGTTTGAAGATAAGCATTCAGGATTGAGTTTTCACAGGTTCCTGTAGACCATCGATCTGCTGACCTCAAGACCTACGACATCACAGTTGCACTGTTGTAATTTTCCTCCAAATCACATTTATACAGCATTATGTAGGAAAGTGATATATTGACAAAAAGTCAAGTCAAATCTACTTTTATGAAGGTTAATTATGAGAGTACCGTACTAAAACTAATAGTAAACCCTGATTATGATGAAGAGACTGGCCAGGATCAGTTTCAGGCCTCCACCCTTGAATGAATGAACATGCAACAAAAGCTATCGTTATCCTACACCTTGAGTCTGTCAAAGAGGACATAAAGTATAATGGTATTGTGCAATTGTTTTTCACACACATGTTGGTAAAGAACTTCAGTAGAATGAAAGAAAATGTTAGCTCAAACTAAAGAAATTGTAACATATTTCTTGGATATCTTGGGATTTACATTTTGCTCCTGGTATGCACCACACATTGTAAAGAGAAATAATGGCTGAACTTTAACAGCCAAATGTCACAAGGGACATGTCTTTGTGTAGGCGACTATACTGTAGAATGTACAGTGTGTCAAGGCCAGAAACCGGTTACCTCTAAAAGCTGCACACTGTGCCATATATTCAAACTTGTATTCTTATTCACAGAACGATAACATTTTTAGATTGATCAAAATCTGAACTGAAAACTGCTCATACCTGCACTCTGGCTTTCCTGGCCCCAGGTACCGTAAATGGTAGATCATCAGCAGTGCACTGGGACTTTGGAAGAAGGTATGGGTAAAAGTCATCTTTGTATTTGCTCTTGAAAATCTAAATAGGAAATAATACTGCAGCTGTTAAGCAGATATCAAACAATAAATGATGTTAAAAACAATAAATGTATAAAATGTTGTTAAAGCAATAAATTTATAAGATACTGACCTTTGTGAAGTTCCAGCGTTGGATGAAATGACGCGCTAGATCTCTGGCAGCTTTTCCATGAAGATTTGCTGCAAGATCGCGCCATGGCATGCGAGGAACTTGTGTGCGATCGACATTATCTACATGACAAAATCTCAGTAAGTTCCATCTTACACACTAAACTCTGATGTTGAAGCAGATAATGTACCTTCAAACGGTTTATCCAGTTGAACCCAATCTTTTTTGACAAAGTTGCTATAGTCTTTGCCAAGCCACAGTTTAGTGTTGCCAGTAAGATCCTCACAGTTAGTTTCTGCTGCCTGAACTGGTTCAGACGGAGGCCCATCAACTTCAGTTTTCTGTGGAAACATAAAGGTTGCTTGTGCTGGTTTGTAATATGTCGGTATAGCAACTCTAAAATAACCATACCTCTGAGTTCTCCTCTGCTAACCCAAGATCAGTGAGTCTGTAGTGACTGTCGTCCCACCGCCCAAAGGCCAGGTCGATGCCTCCAATAAAAGCCACTGTTTGGTCAATAGCCACCATTTTCTCATGATGAGCCCAGAGGAACACCACAGAGGAGACATGGTCTGGATGACGCATCACCTGACATTAAAGAAAAAAAATATAACCCCAAATAACAAGGTTGGGATGACATGGGACAGTCATTGGGAAAGGGCAGAAATATGGGTGAACCTTGATGTTAGGATGCATGTCCATGAGGACTCTCTTGCTGTGCTCACTATTGATGCCAAGGGCAAGCTCCACCTCTTTGTAAAGCAGGATACATATTTTGACTCCTTGTTCCTATAGTAAGAGACTGAATTAAACCATGTAAAACTAGTTTAAACAAAGACATCAGAACAACGAAGAAGGCTGCATACTGCTTTACGTCTGAGAATCTCATCCAATCGCCAGTAATTGTCAGTTGCAGGCCTCTTAAGGTAGATTTCAGGACTGAGCCTAAAAAAAATGTTTTTTCTGCCAAGTTTAACAATACTTAATACTACAAAATAATTTGTCAAATTAATAAACTTTTCAGAACACTTACCACCAGTCTGTAATGAATATTTCCTCCTTGGCTTGTTCAAGTGCATCAGCCAAGTCTGAGAAGTATCCATTCCCATTCACATACCTGCATTCAACAAAATAAAGTCACTGTAAATACAACTTAATCCAATCAAGACCAAATTATTTGTGTATCAACACTGACCATTTGGTGAATGCGTTTTCTCGTGGTGGTGCAAAACTTTCAAAGCGTTGTGGCTTGACATAGTCACATGACTCTGCCAGACGGTTGATTTCATGACTCCACCAGTGAGTCTGTCTGTAGCTGCTGCACTTAATAATTAAGCTCCTAAAAACACACACACACTTAAAAGGTAAAATCCTATTGATGAGACAGGACAGTGTGTCCAGTAGGAGACTTACCGAGCAAAGTTCTCAAAGCACACTCCATATGTAGTGTCTGTGTAAGCGCGACCCACTTTCACTTTAAACTCAGGGTCAAAGAGCAGCACAAAGTTTATACTGCCATTGTCCCTGTTCATGTACAACAGGAAAGAGTCCTTTACCACGAGCCAGCGGCGCGACCAGCGGAAACAAATCTGATGATGGCCGATACAGTTCAGGCCTTGGATACGATGACCCCCTGACCTCTTCACGATAGGCCCCTCTCTAAAATGAATGTAAAAAAAGTGTTACGAATCAAAATTGTTAATAAATAAAATAAATAAATGCATAGACAATTATGTAACTTACAGCCCCTTCGGTCCAAGATCAGTGATGAAGGAAAGGGCACCCACTGAGAGAAATTCCAACTTTAAAAACATTAACAGAAAATAAGTAAGATAATAAATAATATATGGTTGTATAATGTATGTGTCTGTCATAGCTCATACCATGCTGTGGTCATTCCTACAAAATCTATTTTCCAACAAACCATTCAGGTATTCCTCCAAGTATTTCTACAGCAATAAAAGGTAAGTAATACAAGAATATGTAAAAATACTGTGTATGATTTTGTATTTTTGGTGATATACATGAATTTCAAATCAACTCATTACCATTTTGCTCGATGTTCTCCTTGTGCGTTCAGTCCCATGCAGACTAGGCATTTCCTCTGACATGTTTCTAAGCATGTGTCTCTCCTTTGCAAATCTGTAAAAACAATTTGAATAGTCAAACTTTTTTTTCTAGCCAAAGTAACGAGACACCTGAATATCTACAGAACACATGTCTAGATGTGGACCAGGATTATTTACATGTTAAATCAAACTTACTTTCCCAAAGGCATAAAGTGAAGCATCATTTTGTGCTTGTACAAGTCTCGATGCAGCTCCTGAAAATGCTTGTACTTCCGCTTCACTGTCCAGTGGAAAGGCCCATGGGTGAGGCGCACAGTGTACAGAGTCCCTACATGAACCTAAAGGAAATTTAGATCATAAGATAAGACTTTTTAGTAACTTCCTATCAACCAAACATTTAATTTACAGGACCAACAGATATGTTTCCCATTAATAGTGGAAAACATGACTAAGGGTCAAATAGTCATAGTCTAAAATTGGTGATGATAGTTATCTATAACTGTCATCGGCAAATCTAACGCTTCCTGGATGTCACTAAATTTGTACCTTGGATCTTGTAGTATATTTCTCTGTATTGTCCACATGACACGTTATAGGAACCCCAGGAATCAAGTAGGGAATGCCTTTTTCTTTGATTTCTGGTAGATGATGAACCACGAGGAAAGGACGGCCATCTGAGAATCAGAGAGGAAAACCTAGATTTTTGCACATTTTGCAATACAAAGTTAACAGAAAGTGCTTAAAGTTGCATTTACCACTACTGGACATGAGGCCATCAATCTGATCTGGACTGAGCACATGAAGGTCATGTGAGAAGCGTCTTCTGCTGACCTTTTGGGCAGATGTAGCATGAGCAAGAGGCTCAATAACGTCTTCTTCACTGTCCATGGTTGTACAGCTGCTGAGCTAGCAGATTAGCTGAAACATACTGTCGATATTCACAAACATTGTACCCAAATAAGCAAAATCATTAACAACTACCTTTGATGCTGTACAGTGATCAAACCTGTCCTTAAATTCATATTTTGGGCACCTTCTTTTAAAGAATTGGAAGAACTGCTTGCCTGGCAATTCCAGAGGGATATCTCTGTATTTTTTTTTTACACAGACTGATATCAGTCTGGTCCCCGTTGCATCTCAAGCCCGGCCAAACATGATCGTGCAATCAGATTAGTTTTTTTGAGTGACACATGTGAAAGGAAGGAGTTTATTGGTCACCTATGATTTACTAATAAATTCAAATTTATCTCACCTTGGAATAGCAAAATTTTGTGCTTTGCTCTTTGATTCTGCAAAAATCTGTAATGTTTTTCAGCTCCCTTGTGGTATTTTTGTCCCTATTTTTTCCGATATGGCAGAAAATGCGTGTCCCCAATTGCCCAATACACCTGTCAATCACACCCATTTGAAAACCAGACTCACATGGTCGTAAAGAATTGAAGTGTGTATTCTGGGTCCCAGGCAAGAGAATTGCACTTAGAAATCAGTATTGTGTCATCCCGTCGCATATTTTTTAGCCTAATGTTAAACCAATGGAGATTTTAAAATGTCAAACACTGAACTTAACGTTCATTGAAAAGTATTCTGGCACTATGGTGTGATAAATGTATTTACTATCAGTGACCCAGCAGCTTATCTCTTTTGTTTACTTTTTAAATTGTTTTTGCATGTCTCTAATAAGGTAAAGTTTTACGTTCGTTCTAGAGCTCTATTAGCAGCAAAACGCTGTAAATCTATTAAGTAATGTTTTTTCTGACAAAAGCCCTTGGACATTAAGGTGTATAAGAGGCTTATTATGGCATGTTAAAATATTTCCTTGTTCTCTTAACTCATATGTAAGAGTAAAGTATATTGGTAAAAATGTATGGTGAAGTCTGCAGTACTGGAGGAGCACTGTCAAGGGTGCGTGGGCAAAAGTCCCTGAATGGCTCCTGGTCTCCCGGGCAACACGGCTGCAAATAGGAAATGTGCTGTGTGAATGTGACTGAGGGAGAGAAAGGGCGCATTTGGTGAAGTTAAGGAGGAGCAGAAGATCAATGTAGGTAATTTGAGGTTAGATCAGCCAAAGGTCTCTACAACAGGCCACTACATGCTAGATCAAGCCAAAAAGGAAACAGATCCAGCACATGTGCCAGTTTATGGACAATAGTAGGAATGCATCATCACGAAATAGTGGAGAGTTAGGAGCACTATCACTTTTAAGTGTTATGAATAATACACATGTGTTTGACTGAATGTAAAATAAACATGAAGTGTTGCCTGATAAGAAATTATAAGCGATTGGGCAATATTATTCACAATGACGATTAACAGGTGTTAGGTTAACATGCCATTAATCTAATTGGTCCTATTTTCAAGTTTGTTGAGTAGAGATGAACTAGCCCAAGAGGGTGTGTTTAGGTCAGACCAGCACATGGGTCTGGTTACACTGAACAATCACCTTCAGCCACACCTCAGGCATGCAATGACTCCAAGGGCTGGAGTTCTACCAATAACAACTCCAATGACAAGAAGCACACACTGACATGGTAAAGGGTATTCCGGTTTGTATAACTTTTTACCAACCTTGACTCTTACAGCATCAACAGAGCAACCATGCATAATTACGGCATTATGTAATGTTATGTACAACACAGAACAATTCCAAACAATGTATACAATTATAATCCACTAAGATTGACTAACTTTAAGCTTTAAGGCCTATCATCGAATATTTAAATGCATCAATCTAGATCCTTGTCATTGTCACTTGACACTGATGTCACAATAACAGCCTATAAGAGATGGAAAAATGGCATCAAACTCTTTACAGAGAAAACGCCACGAGTTACTCAACTATTAGTAAGTCAGTACTTCCCAATACTAGCTCTAAACACCAACTAAGATAATCTAACTATCCATTTACATTTACTAGATTAAACTGCCACTAGCAATGTGGCTAAATTACTGGGTTTTGGTATCCACCCATTCCCGTTTCCTTCGGCGACGCATTCCACAAAATAATATGTTCATTTTCAGAGCTATGCAACAAACTCGACAGCCAATAAGTTTTAGTTCATTTACAGGAGCTCTGTTATCTGCATGTGTGGAGTAGTTGACAAGTTTTCATTTGATTTCACTGACTTATACACACAGACACAGCGGCGCTAACTAGATAAGCATCACTATCTTCAGTCAATCAACCATGGCTACTTACCTCAACCTCTGGAAAATAAGGAAACGCAGACTTCTCCGCGCACAAATGTGTCCAAAACGCGCGTCCACACTGAGAGGTCGATGAGCCAAGGCTGCCTTTCATCGTGTTTTCAAAAGAAACTTCATTTGTATTCTTCTTACGAGCTGATGCACATTGCACTAAGTCCCGCCCCCACCGGCCTGCTGACCTGCCCTTGCGAAAGCTAAAAGGGAAAGCTTCACCTAAAATGAGATTCAAAGATGTCGCGGAGCTATGGAGCACATTGAAACAAAATTATTCTTAGGTCAGTAGAGGTTGACTGTAGTATTATGACTATGAATCTAGCATGTCACAGCCACACGAACATTAAAAGGCAAGTCCTGACAAGACTTCGGGGAGAGCAGGATATGGCTTCACATGCTGCAAGAATGTTTAGGGGAGGGGCGGGCCCATGAGGCAGCCGTGGTATGTATGTGTGTGACAAGTACATGTTCAACAAGATTACAAACGACTAATGTTTTCTTTTCCATATGTTTCAGCACGGATGTGTACAGCTAACGTAAGGTGAATTTGTATGAATTTGTTTCAGGTGTGCTGTATGATTTAGAGACAGTCATTAGAGATTAGGCTATATACAACGTATCTACGTACACAACAGTATTAAATCAAATGTTAACCTAGTAATCTTCCGCCTTGCCCAAATGTTATTAAAGCTACTCTGCGGTCTCACACCACAAGGGGGCGCTCAATCACAATCAATAATGTCTGAAATTTCACATGTCAGCTCCTGCTCTGCTAAAATACAGCCAACCAAAAGTAAAGAAAAATGTTTAATACAATTGACATGGTGAAATAACAAAACATAAGGCACAAAATAAAATGTATATTTACAAAATATGGCACCATAAAAACTAGACAATATTTCTTCACACCAGCTGTACCTAAGAAGACTTTCTAACAAATAATTCGAGATGAAAGTAAGGCTTTGATTGAGAGTAGGCACAAATCCTTAGCATAAGACATGCAGTGGAAGTTACAGTATAATCCGTGTATGGCTCTTTTGTGCTGTAAGAAATGCCTCAATGTTTCCTTTGCTCTCAGCAGAATTTATGCACTGGGCGAGAGTTCAACGTCAACCTGGGCTAGCCTTATGCATGTCCATCGCTCAATGCTGCCTGTCTCTTAAGCCATTACCAAAGGCTAATAATAACACAAATTAGGTGTTAACATCAAAATGACTTAACATTGTATTTGTGTCAGAAGGCAGGACCTCTTGACATTGCAATCAGCATGAGCTAATTTCCCATTATAAAGATATTTTCAAAGTATAGTATTTTTTTTCTAACTTGGAGAATATTTTTTGCTCTCTCCAGGAAATGGGAACTCTGGTGCTTGATTGAAGTGTCCATTGAGGAAGATCGCAACTGTTCCGATGATGAAGAGGAGAATAGCAGCCCAGAAACAAACCTTGTCAATCATTTTTCCAATAAGCACCCAACTCTCAATCTCCTGTTGATGCAAAGAAGAAAGGTATTTCCAAGTGTGTCATTAAAATTCATTAATAACAGAAAGTGGGTCATTGAATCTTGAACTCACAGATCCAATGGTGTTCTGTTGTCTTGTGCTTTCTGCAATAAAGTTACAAGCATCAACACACTGCTTGATCTCAGGCGCTGCTTGGGCCAAACTCTTGTATAGATTAGCCGTGCTGCTCACATCCATGTTTTCCACTGTAAAAATCATCAAATTGTTACTTA
>KN484830.1:0-29891 GCA_000787095.1 Periophthalmodon schlosseri
TAATAATCATAATAATCATAATAACAACAATAATTTATTTTAAAAAACTATCTTGCACCAATCGCCACTGCCATCCACAGTCCCATCTACAATTATCTGCAAAAGTAATATTCATGTTCAGTGATTTTTTTTTTTTTAGGTATTGATGGTATTTAAATGTATTTTTTATTAAACTCTCGTCACTCTTAGTCATTCTGTGTACTGCTGGGGGGACCTGTACTGCAGTTTGGGAGCCACTGGTCTAGGCCACTGCACTACCACTTTATTTATGTTTGATGTTGCCTATGTTTTGTTTTGTAGCGATTGTGAATGAAATCTTAAAGGATCAACCTTTAATTAAGTCACAATTCATTTCCCACACAGTAAATACCAGTCATTTGTAATAATATAAACAAGTTCATGCCCTGTAGGTTTCTGGAGCATCTTACTCATCTCTCTGGTGGTGGCTGGTCTTTGCTCCGCCTCCTCTTGGATTCTGACTCACCTGGACTCCGCCCACAGCAGGACCCGCCCACATGGCTCACCCCAAGACAGGTAACGCACAAACCTCTTTATTCTGCTTTCGTTTGCGTCACTAGTGCTAATGCTAGTGTTTCCATAGTGACGGAGTCCGGCTGGATTATGGGATGGCTGCGCTGAACGGCGTCATGGCGATGGTCACGGTTATTTGGGGTCTCAGCTGACAGTATTTATGAATGCAAGTTATGTCAACTTGTTTGATCATGTTTCTGATGTTAAATATCCAGGTAGAGGGTTTCAGAATCATGAGAAATTAGGAATGTTGCCATAACGATTGACTAAATAAATCTTTTGAATTTCTAGAAAGTCCTCAAAATGTTGCACATAACCGGAAACACATTACTTTAGTAGATGATAAATAGTGAGTGAGTACCGTTACTTCAAAATACTAAGGTCTACAAAAGTAAAAACAAAAGTATAGTACATTGCAGTAAAATTTATATTCAGATATTTACGCATTTAAATATAGCTGTAAATGTAATTGTAATTGTACTACTTCTATATAACATTTACAGACTGTAGATTCACATATTAAAGCATTAAAAAAGTTATACCTGAGAATCTAGATACGGAGGGTTTAGGGACCAACACGAGTGAATGTATAGAAATAATGGTGGAAGTTTTGCTCATGTGTGTATTTTGTTTTGGCACTGCAAAGACTGGAAAGAAATGTCTCTTAATGAACTGAATAAGTCATATTTTTGACCACTAGATGACGCTGTTATGTAATATTTGATTGTATTGTGAATGTTTTTAGTCTTTGGGCTTAGCTCCTGTCTGCATCTCCAAAATGTAATAAAAAAAAATTTAAATTGTGAAATACACTTTCAAGCAGTGGTGAAAGAAGTACTCAATTCTGTTACTTAAGTAAAAGTACAGATATTGGAGCAAAAAAATACTCAAGTACAAGTATCACACGAAAAAAATCTACTTAAGTAAACGTTTTAAAGATGTACTTAAAGAGTAAAAAGTATTTCACGCAAATTTTGAGATCTTGTAAATCTTTAAATGTAGTGATTTTGATACAGATTTGTGCTAAATTTTGTTCAATAGAAACAACTGAATTGATCGTTTGGTTTGTTTTTTGGCTGCTTTTATCTTTGTGTATTTTTGTTTGCTCAAATTGAAAATAAAAATAAACCCTCAGCCTTTTCTGCAGGTTTCAGACAATAATAAAAATACTTTTTCTTTTCAGTCCAGTTCAAAAATGTATTGTAGTATAAAGTACAGATACCTGCTCTCAAATGTAGTGAAGTAAAAAGTAAAAGTATTCATTTAAAATCTACTTAAAAGCAGTGGTGGAACGTAACAAAGTGAAAGTATTAAGTACAGTTACCTGACAATGTTAAGTTATTAAAACATCAACAGTTTGTCTTTCAGCATATTTATTAAATTCATACAATACAACAGCATTCTCCCTCCCTCTTCCACCCACATCCAGTCTGAAAGGCATAAAACTATCATTTCTACAAACTCATTCATGGTCACAAAAATACTTTTAAAAATAGAAGTCATTAATCAAGTTTTGTCAGGTAAGCAGGCTTCACAATTGTACATTAGTGCAAAGCAGAACTGTCAAATATATGGTATACACAGTACCATAAATGAAACCATATACAGCAACATTAAAAACAATGTTTAACAAATCTAAAAAATAAAAAAACACATACATGTATTTTTTTTTATATTTTGGACTTGTTTAATGTAGAAACCATAATTATTACTTTTCTAGCCATGTGCGCTTTTAGTGTTTTAACCTTATACACTAGCAACATAATATTTGGTCAATCCACAAATATCAGACCAACTGTTTTCTAAGCTCTACTTTGAGAACTGTTTATTGCTAAATATATTTGGTCAGTGATTATCATTGTAAATTAAGTGCTTTCTAAAACACATTGAACTCTAATGTAAACTACTTTCTAGACATAAACTTCTGTCCCTGTACTCACTATTATTTATACCAATACACAACCACTATCCATTCTACTAATACACATGTGACTGTAACTGTGTTTTTCACACAAAAATCCATAATTATAACTGAAATTCAACGCGTTTCTTACCTTGTTCATTTTTGGATTATAAAATGATAAATAGGTCACATTAAAAGGCACAATTATATTAAAAAGTGATCAAATAAATACAAAAATACTGTACAGGTTTTTGGCTGGTGGAAAAAGATACATGAGAATTACAGCCAGGTGTCTCAAAATAAGGTTTACAAGTAATCATTTGAAATGATAACTTTTGAGGCCAAGTTAATGTAACGGATAGCCCAAAAACTGCTGTTATAAATTAACATTTTGAGGTAATATGAGCGTAGCAGATTTCTACAGTGGAATAAATAGTTCAGATGTGGGATACAAAGGTAATAAATACATATATATCCCATGATTGAGGTTCAAGATTCTACGTATTCTTCAGTTTTGTTCTATTGTCATATCAAAAGTGCACTCTGTAACTTTTCAAGTGAAGTGTACACCATCTGCTTGTCTACATAGAGATACTATCGGCATTACACTTGTCCATCGAGCAGGCGAAATCATCATGGCCAAAATAATTGCGATAAACGATTATATCACAACAACAATTAAAGTTGCTGACAGTTTATAATTATTCATATACATAGCATTTTTAATTTTATGTTATGAATAAGCTCCATGTTTAAACAACTTTTATATAACTGTACTTGTGCTTTTTTCTGCATGTTCTGGTGATGCAATGACGATGATCTTTGTTGCCGATTATCACGATTATAAAACTTCTTCTAGTCAAAGCCACCCGCAAATGCCACGAGTCCTGCTTTAACTCAGAACTAATCTTAATTCCAATTATTTATATCAACTTCCCCTTTAGTCTCACTCTACACAGGCTGCTTCGTGATTTATATGCAGAGTGTAACTTACTGAAAAGGCCTGTAGGTGGCGGCACAGATGCCAAAAGGTGCACTGCGTAACTGCCAAGTACTTGTCTCCAGGGAGATTACAGTAATCTTACAGTTATAGGTCAGATCTGTGGAGAGAGGAGCCTGCTCACAGTTAAAATGCATGTTTTTTCAAGATATTTTTCAGTAATAACAAACACCTCTGATTGAAAAAAATGCAAGATGGATAAATCTAATGCCATGCTGTGGAATATTCCAGGCAAAGCAAAGTTGGACACATTTGCAGCAGTAGACTTTAAGGCAAACGGTGTGGTGTTGGGCTGCCAAACAGACATTTTGAACTTCTGGTTATATGGTTGAGTCATGGTTAAGTGACTGGTTTAGACATGATTTTGCCTTAGGTCAAACTGGTTTAGACGTGATTTTGTTCTCTTGATTTGGTCATAGTCCTGGTTTAGTCCTCACGCTCACAGTTGACAGAAAGTTGCTAACCTCTATAGATGTAACAGTCTGTTGGTAACACTTAAGAGAAGCCTCGAGTCTTGGTTGCTTCAATGGTCAGCCAATACTCCCACCTGAATATGAGAAATACACAGCTGGAGCAAGGTAACGCCAGTACTGGACCAGCCTTGTGCAGTAACAGAAGTCCACTGTAGGGGGCGCTGTCAGGATGAGCTGATGTTACTGTTGGGGGAACCGTTTGATTCCGTCTCCGTTCCACTGCAGCCCTCAAGCTCAGAGCACCTCCTGCTGTGCGCTTTGTAAAGTCCAGCTGCCAGGAAGACCAAGGAGATGAAGGCAAAGTAGGCGCCATAGATGAGGAACTGTGGGCAAAAAGAAATAATAGATCGTTATTATTTTTGTAAGTTCTGGTCAGGCATCTTTATTGTATTTCTACTGTACAAATGTTGTGAATTTGAATTTAAAGTGGTATAAAAATGGCACAAATTAAACTATTACAATCAATCACAATTCAGTACAATTTGATTTTATCATTTTATATTAAAGGTGAAACGTTTCTAATGGCGGGTCTCCATGGAAATATAATCATTTTGCCTGGAATAGCTAACATGTACTGATTACGGGTGTTTTTATTGCTCCAAAATACTGTGAAATACATGCACTCTTACAGCGGCTTGCCTCTCCACAGACCTAATCTGTAATTTGGCTTGGGGGCATGACCTGCTTGTCTCAGTGAAAAAAGACAAGTTAATGCCAAACTTAGGGACATTCCAGGCAACGCAATGACTCCATGGAGACAAGCAGGTGGTGGATTCAGAAAAGTTACGCAGTGTACCTTTAAGAAGTTCGGTCAATGATCTTTTTGTTCTATTCTCTGACAATGATTTGATTTCTTGTTTGGCCACTTCCTCATTCTCTTTTTATACTTCCTGGTTAAAGACCTGTATCTGATTTCAACTGGCAGCTGTTTCCTTGTATCTCAAATATCTGCTTACTAATTGGTTTTATCACTCTTGCAAATACACCTTTTCAAACAGTTGGTTTAGCGATGGGACTTTCGGCTCTTTTATGGGGTTCAAATCCATTCATTTCGAAGAGTTGTTTAAAAGGCTCTTTTTATATTTACTTATGTGACAGAAGCCAATGTGAGAACTCATGTTAACAACAAACTAATCACTGAGAGAAATGACCCAGGCTAAGATGTTTAAAATGTTTTCAAACTGAGAGTGAGAGTGTATTTACCCTTTGAAATGAGGCATAAGCTAAATAAAAAGTTGATCTACAATAATAGTTTAAAAACTAACTTATTTTGAAGACAAATATGTTTTTTGTGGACAAAGCTCTCGCTCGTGTTGCTACTCTGCTTCTGTGCCAATTCTTGTGTTGGTTCAACATTAACCAGTGTAAAAATGCATAAAAATTTGAAAAAAAAAAAAAAAAAAAAGATTCGACGCTTAAAAAATGAGATTCAGATCCAACTGTTCACGTTCAAAAGAGCCGACTCATTCACGAAAGTCACATCACTAGTTCTTCTGGAAGAACAAATCCTACGAACAGTCAGGAGCATTATTACTCTGACAATGCAACCAAAAATTTCAATTCCTTCATGATTGTAAGTTATACATTTTCTTAAATTATTTCCTATAAAAATATTCATGAGGAGTTTTATAGAGCATGTGGTTTATTTGGTCTAACAAACTTTATGCAGGCTGCTGTTCGGCCTCCACCTGACTTCCCTGCCTGTAGCTTCTGTATTAGTTATTATAAAATTAATGGATTATAATTTGCAGTCTAATTTTTTTCTTATTTAGCAGCTTTTACCAAACAACATGATGTAAAGAGCATTTTTTAACTATAATCTGGTACTGGCCCTTTAAGAGGCTCTCACTGATGCAAAGACACAAAGGCAGTGAACGGTAGCAAATGAAAATCTTTTAGCATGAATAACATCAACTTCTTCCTCCACATGTTATTGTAAATGTGATATGTGAGATTTGTCCCTGCTGCTCCCGACCTGAGTGTAGACGTCCAGTCCCAGCCCGGCGGAGTCCACCACGACCACAGTGAGCAGGGACTGGAGCAGCAGAGCCACAAACGTGTTGACCCCGAACACCAGGGCGTAGCGCTGCATGCTCAGGCTGGCCGCTATCTGGAACCTAAAAACACAACACTCATTTAGATTTTCCGCAAACACAAAACAATATTGAAACAAGTATGTTTTTAATATGTGAAATAACTGCCCAGTGAACCATAACTGCATAGAACAAGTTGGTAAATGGTCACGTTTTTATATAGCGCTTTTCTAACTTCAAGGCACTCAAAGCGTTTTACCAAGGAACCACACCCATTCACACACACATTCATACCCCAGTGTACGCAGACACTGGGGGCGAGGTGGGTTAAGTGTCTTGCCCAAGGACACAACGACAACAGTAATCATCCGTGGGGCCGCTCTACTAATGATATTTTTAGGACGAGAGCGGGATTCGAAGCAACAACCTTCGGATCAGTGGACAAACACTCCAACACCAACTGAGCTACTCGTCTCGTTATTTCTTTAAAGCAACACCGTGCAACTTTCTGGAGGTAGCGTGTCACCTGCATGATACCACGGAAAGAGAAAATTAAAGCCATACTTCGGAACATTCTCACTCTAGGGGTAGGATATTAAAAAGTGACAAGTGCAATAAAAAAATAAAAAAAAAAACAACCAAAACAGCTATTTCATCTACACTACGAGTCAAAAGTTTGGACTCATCCTCTCATTCAATGTTTTTTTTTCTCTATTTTTTACTATTTTCTACATTTTATATACATACAGAAGACATGAAATATATGATGAAAGATATTTGGAATTATGTAGCAAAAAGAAAAAAACTTAAATAACTTTCCTATTTTTTAAATATATTTTATATTCAAATCCTCAAAGTATCCGCCCTTTGCTTTGTCGAAAGATATTTAGTAGTTAAACTTTATTCTTTGCTACATAATTCCATATATCTTGCTTCAAAGATTTTATGTCTTCTGTATGTATATAAAAAGTAGAAAATAGTAAAAAATAAATAAAAACATTAAATGAGATGGTGTGTCCAAACTTTTGAATGGTAATGTACATACTAAAATATAATAAAAAATATTAAAAAAACATATGATAAATACACACAGACAAAAAATATGAAAAAAAAAAAAAAAACAAATAGAAGAAAATGTCACCTTCAAATTGTACTAAGAAAGTTCATGTCTACACTCATGGCCTTATTGTGAGACTTCGTGTAGAGGAGGGAGGAAGAAGACGACCCCAAACAGTTTCCTCAAAACAAAGAACTGGCTGCTTCTGACACCTGACATTGCCTCACGGTTGATTCACTGTTGAAATAGCGGTTTGACACATCCTTGTTCGTTTCTACTTATATTTTTTCAGTGAACCAAGAGCATTCTGCAAGTTAGATGCTTGTGTAACCATCTCGCAATTTGAGGACTTCAGGGGCCGGCCTCCTGCTGCTGCCCAGAGTCGGGACTAAACATGGGGAGTCAGAGTTTCAGTTTTCTGCAGCTAAAACCTGGAACAGTTCCTAAAGATGTGAGACAGGCCTCTACTTTGACAATGTTTAAATCCAGACTCAAAACGGTTCTGTTTAGCTGCGCTTGACTGATTTACTGACTATATTTACATGTCCCCACACAGATTAATTTTGTCTAGACTTACAATATTCTTATTACTTCCACAACGTAAAGAGCAGGACGGGAGAGCCACCACTGCCGTACTCACGTCGCCACGGTGATGAGCAGCATGTAGACAGCCCTGAAGAGCACGTAGAGGCTGTAGCAGGTCCAGATGTTCCCCAGGAGGTCCATCCCAAAGACGCACAGAGCCATGAGGAGGGAGAGGAGGAACAGGGCCAGCTCCCCCCACACGGACCAGGACACAGGGAGGAGGCCCACCAGGAGGGCGGCCAGGGCACCTACAACAGCGGGAATCACGTTTACTTAAGACGGCTACAAAACCACAATAATCCATTTCAGTTTTGTTAATATAAACTAAGAGTTTAGTTTGAGACACCAGAATATTTAAGAAAATGTCTGTTAGTTAAAGGGCAGATATTAGGCTATTTTCTGATCTGTGTTATAATGTTGTTTCCTCATCAAAAACACACCTGGAGTTGTGTCTTGTTTCATTCACACATGTTTAACACACAGACCCTGCATATTTAGGCTGAGTTCTTCTTTCAGACGGAAAACACTCTGTTCCACCTTGTGATGTCATGTGGTAATACAGGAAACGCTCCAGTGTGTTTTTAAACTCCACACACCTTCACTAGAATAATTTGGATAATTTCAGCCCTGGAATTGCCAATCTCTACTGAACTAAAGGTAAAAGGAGCTGTTAACTTGAAAACTACTGCTTCATGACATCACAAGGTGGAACGGAGCATTTTGAGCGAAACAAAACACAACTCCAAGTATGTTTTTGAGCATTTTGAGGAAACAAAACACAACTCCAAGTATGTTTTTGAGGAGGTAACAGCATTATAACATGGCTTAACGCTCACAAGAGTCAATTTTGCGTAATATAGGACCTTTAAAGCTGCAGTATGTAACATTTCTGGTGGAGGGTCTAGTCTCCATAGAGATATTATTGCTTTGTTCAACAGTATAGCTGGCATTAAACTCTACTATCTCCACAGAGTTACAGGTCAGATCTGTGGAGCAGCAAGCCAAGTAAGGATGCATGTTGTTGTGACTGATGTAAGTGTATGATGTACTTGAAACACTGTTGTACATTTTTGCAAATAAACAAGGGAACAAAAGAAAAAAAAAGAAAGAAAAAAAAAGAATGCATGCAGGTATTGATTTAACATTAGAGTTTAATAAATGCAAAATAGGTAATGTAAGTAATGCCATACTGCGGCTCATTCGAGATGGAGACAAGCAGGCAACGGACCCCCCTACCAGGAAAGTTACATAGTGCACTTTTAAGAAGAAATGATGAACCAATGTAAGGATTAATAAAGCAACTAACAGAGTAACGCAGCATACCGTTCAAAAATAGCAACGATAAAACGTAATAATTGTGGTCAAGTTTCTTTTTATGCCAGATGCCCTTCCTACCACTACGACTACATGGTGTGACTGGAGTAATGTAACTAGGTAAGGGCTGAGACTATGTATTGTTTTATAGCAAATCATTGTTCTTTATCATTTTTAATAGCAGAAAATGACAACATTAGCTCATCCTCACCAAGCAGCGTTGACAGCATCTCCACATATCCATTGTATATCTCGTAGTCCTGGGACGGTCGGACCTTCTCCCACAGGACCTGGGTGTAGTTGATGACCTGGAAGTACCCGCACGTCGCCAGAGCCCACCACAGGGACCAGGCCAGCAGGGGGCGGCAGCGGTAACAGCACAGGAAGTCCGAGAAGAGCAGCCGGAGAACCTCCAGCACCCCCCTGCTGGGACCCGCCGAGTCCGCTGAGCTGTGCTCCTGCTGCGGGGAGGGAAACAGAGCAGCGTCTACGAGTCTGGGCAGTACTTTTTTTTTTTTAATTTAACTAAATAAATACTACCTTTATATGCTTGTATGATTTATTTGAATTGTGCAATCAGAACAGCACCAGGTTTTGTTAAGGCCTTTTGGTATTGATTTTTACCTCCATCTTACCCCAGTTGATTAATTGGTTGATACAGTCTTAGTCAACCAAAATTTTTATTTGTTGACTAATTTATTTTTTTAGGTTAATAGTAGGTGATTTTGCTGGAGTTTTGGAAATTATTGGTCTGTTAATTATGCTTTTTTTTTTAAACACACAAATATGCTGTTTCATAGTACTAGTCATTTTTGGCACTTTTCACGCAAACCACATAATTTTGCAGCTTTCTGGTCAAAAATAGTCAAAAACTGTGTGTGCAGTTTCCGGTAGTTGGTGGCATCACCCAGGACTGCCCTGATTACAGCCAGGTGTTTCTGATTACAAACACCTTTTGGAGTTTAAAGTGTTAGACTAAACCTGTTAGACCAATCACACAGTTCCTTATACCCCCAGACCCTGCCCTTCCTCCCCTCCTCCCCCCTCACTCTCCTGTTTAGTCCAGGCACTGCCCAGTTTAGCAGAAATTTTAGAAGTTTTGTCATAATTTTGTCAACTAACGTATGCACAGGTCCTGCTTTTAGAGAACCAGGAAATTCTTTAGTAGACTAATATAAATACATGCAATTTTCAAAAGACACCGTGGCCTGTTATGAAAATTCCTATATCCACATACTGTTCACGAGAGACAACCCCAATATTACTATAAAATAATGCAATAATAAATTACTCCAAAACTCACCACAGAATCCTCCTGTCCATTGTCACTGAGGGGCACTTTACTGTCCGTCTCCCCCTGCATTAGCCCCACGCTGCTCTCCGGTCCCTCTTTGCCCCCTACAGGACTTTTATGGAAGAACAGGCTCCTCTTGGGCATGGGCAGAAACCAGGGCGCCACAAATGCCACCGCGGCCGACGCTACCGTGATCGCCACCAGGTAATACAACTGCACCTGGGCCAGGGAGAGGAGCAACTGCCCGAGGAGAGACCCCATGGCCGACCCAAACAGTGTCACGCTCCGACAGTACCCGGTCACCCTCTGGTACTGCACGGGCTCCACCACACTGTAGATGTAGGAGAAGTAGGCCACCTCGGACGCGGAGGCCAGGCCAAACAGGAACTCCATCAGCTGCATGGCCCACACGCTGCGGGCCCAAAGTAGCATCACGTACGTCGCCACCAAGCTGCTAGCCTGGAGGATCAGCACAGGTTTGTAACACAGGAAGTCCGTGGCCAAAAAGACCGGGAAGAGCAGGAAGAGGTAGGAGTAGGTCCAGATGGGGTAGATTTCGCTGACAACCTGTGGACAATACAAACAAATAACACATGCAGAACTAAAAAAAATGTGTCCATCCAAATATTTAAAGAGACCTATTCTGCAAACTCAACTAGTCAGAGCTTTTAACCATGTTATAGTTGCTTTCCCTCACCATTTACTCACCCCAAGTTGTATCTGAAGTAAATGATGCATGTTTGAGCAATGTTTAAATCGCTTATTTTCAAGACGCCGATTTGCTGATCCCCGTTTTCACCGCTACCTATGTACATCCACTGCTCTGTACTTACACTTGTATTTTCTTAATCGGTGATACGCATAGGATGCGGCAGCGTCGCATAGTCATTTTGGCACAAATGAAAAAAATATCTGCTACGCCAGGCCTCTAGACCAACAAGATTTTTCATTTGGGCTGATAAGATGTTCATTTGGGTGAACATGATTTGAATGAACCAGAACATGATTTGGATGAACCAGAACCTGTCGCTTATTTAAGCCATTGTAATATGTTGTCCTTAAATTGCCTCAAATAAATAATTTAATGGATACTTTAACTCGTATGTACAATTTATTTTCTAAACTACACTCACTACACTGTTTATTTGATCAAATAACATGAAGAATTTACCTTTTAAGTTAAAACTGAATTAGTTAGTTTATTAATTAATAAATAAGATGCTATGAAATGAATATAGGCTTCAAAAACTAGTCAGAGTGAGAGGTCTGTGCTTTTAAGGATCTTTACAGTTGGCTATAGCACATACTGAGTAAGACCTCGTACTTTCAATTTCAACAGTTGATCTTTGACGTCTTTTGCCATTTAGTTTTCTTTTCTTTTTCACCTTGCGCATTGACAGCCTCAAGTGATTTAAGAAACTAAACACAGGGTGGAGGATTTGATCTTTAAAGGTAAATACTGTATCTCATTCACAAATAGATGAAAAACTTAGTCAAACTTATGGGAACTGCGCTGTATATTAAACCCTGTGCACCAGAGCATGACCTGAGCGAGTGCTTCAGCCGCTCAGACTGGTCTGGTGAGAGGTGAGGCCTGAACGAGTGAATTAATGCTTTTTTCTTTTAGTTGTTGATTAAAACAATAATTTAAGTGTGTTCTATATAATTTAATCTGAGTTTATAATGAGGACAGGCACATGTGAAGGGATGTGATGAGGACCTGTCAGGTGCACTGGTGCGGCCAAGGAGAACTTTTAGTCACACCCGACAAAATTTTAGGCACATGCACACATTTGAAATGCATAGGATTGTGATTTAAAGGTACACTATGTCACTTTTCTGGAGAAGGGACCGCCACCTGCTTGTCTCATGGAGATATTATTGTATTGCTATACTTCCAGGTGGCACCAATAGGCCAAAGGTTACAGGCCCGATCTGAATGGATATGTGCCATACTAAGGAACATTCGGGGCCTCCTAACAGAAAAGTTGCATGGTGGACATGCTTTATTTGAGAAAAAGACACAAGTACACTACCCAGTTTATGACACAAAATGAAAGTAACAGTTTATAACATAGAAACAACAGCTACCTTTTCTCTTGAATCAATGTACTTAAACTTCTATGTGATGCAATATATGATTAACACTTTCTTTTAGAATTGTGAAAAGTAACAAAAATCAGATAATAATCGATGTTAAAACTAGTGTCGAAACTAGATACTCATTTGAGCCGGTATGGATACTAATAAAAGTCAGATTCACAGAACAGAAATGAACCTTTCCCGGATAACTTTCAAATGCTCTTGAGCTGTATCAGAACAAGTATAAGACACATAGACAAGTAAACGCACATGGGCCACTATGGAGCACACCAAGTAAAAAAGTAATATAGAGCAATGTACTCTTACTGCACTGTCAATGCATTTAGAACATTTGTAGTAGCTTGAACTTTTTTGTGCTAATTTGTATATATTTATAACATATTGATAGCATGCTCTTTCCAAGCATATTGGTAATTAAATAGTAAAACTTAATTAAATCGTGCTTTTCCTCATAATGTTGAAAACACACAATGTAATAATAATAATAATAATGCATTTGTTAAAAAGTACAACCAAAATGTGCACAGATCTAATGTGTTTTGGTTGGTGCATTTTAAGAGTAAGTTGTTGTCACATAATTTATTAAGAGCTAAACTTTATTCAACTCTTTATGTCAATTCCCCGTTTAAAGTCACTCTACAAGTATTTTCCTTAGTATCAAAATTGAACAATATGAATAAGCAGCCGCCGGCAACCTGAGCTCCAAATCTGTCCAAGCAGGAAATTGCAGTGGGATTAACTGAAGCATTTTAGGTGGACTTCAGACAGGATTCCTTTAATTCTTTCACCTCATGACCACTGACGCCTTCAAAAAATCGTCAAGGCTATTCTGACGTGTAGTCTGGACCAAAATGTTCAAAATAAATATCCAAAACAAAGACATAGCGACATGTATGAGTGTCGACACAGCGGCGGAATCCCTTAAAATGGGCTCGACTGGTAAATATCTGGGTTATAGATGTGTAATAAGCAATAAGAAGTTACATAATAAACATTTCTAGTTCTAGTTTAGTCCCAATTTAGTGTTTTTCTAGTTGAACTTTAAACCTGATTAGAGCTGGTTCAGTTTTGAAGTGGTAGTGAACAACCTTGAACAGTAAAATATTTGCTTTCAACAAAAAATAGCAATTAGCTATCCTAAAGTGGGACGTTTTGCCTGAGATGTCCCACGGTATGGCATTAAACTCCCCCTTTATCATCTAACTCGTCGTCATGGAAACAAAAGACACCACCAGAACAAGTCTCAGGTCAGATCTGTGGAGTGGCTGCTCGCACTAAATAGGCTGGGCAACGCGTTTAATGCCATACTATGGAGTATTCCTGGCAAAGCAATCGCCTGTAACCTCAGTGGAGGGAAGAAAAAAAGTTAAGACTAATTTCCTCCGTTATTAGAACAGTTAGAAATTAGATTAGAAGGTCATCAGAAAGCAGACGTCATATAACAAGATAAAAGATTATGCCTTTTTCGTTTTTAAAGGTTCAAACTGGAAATTTAACAAGCTTTAGCACGGAGGAAATCACGTAAAAATCACGTATAAAACTTAACGTTTTTTCCACGCGCTCATCTCTGACATGAGTCTCCGGATGTCACCAGAACACGCACCGGGGCTAGTGTGACTTTAGCGCGGCTCGCACGGTCTCGGTCCGGTTTGGTCTCACCTGGATCTCGGTCAGGTTTTTGTCCGGGCCCATGAGGAAGGCGGTGAGGAAGGGCTCGGACGGCCGCAGGTTGGAGAAGAAGCCGCTGGCGCAGAGCAGGAGCGTGGGGTAGAACAGAGACATGACGGCGCCGCGACCTCCACCTGCGCCATCCAAGCAGCACAACTTCAACAGCTTCAAGCTAGCGAACGTCCACGTGCTGTTACTTCGGCACTGTTCTGTTGACAGGTGAAGAGGACGGAGGCGTGATAGCGACATCTACCGGCATGGAAGGGATTTTTATTTTTTATTATTATTATTATTTTTTTTTCATTTTCATCTTTACATTTTTTTTTTTTTTTTTCCATATAAAACATTTGACATTTAACTACGAAATAGGAGAGGCTGGCTCGTCTCTATGGAGATGTTATTACTTTTCCTGCAATGTTCCATCGTATGAATGAATGAATGAATTTTATGTTGGTTGTTTAATTTTTTTTTTTTTTTTGAAAAAAACAAAAAAATTTTTTAAAAAGACAAAACAATTTCTTCATTGATTACAACCAACAAAGGATAGGGCTGAAGCCGCGTGCTTATGTAAGACCATCCTAACCAACACACAACAACTCCACAATAGAGTAACATAACAAAATTCATTTACTTTAATCAATATCTTAAATACAGATGACTCATATAACCTACAGCAATGTATATGTATGAATTAATTCATGTTTTAAAGTTTTTTTGAATTTAGACAGAGTTTTACTTAACTTAAATTCATTATTGAGATCATTCCAAAGTCTTATTCCTAAAACAGACACACATCTTTTAACGTTAGTTCTTATTTTACTAGATTCAAACCGAAGCAAACCTCTTAAGTTATAGCGACTACTTCTTAATTTAAAGAAGGACTGAATGCCTACGGGAATATCCTTGTTCACAACACAAAACAGAATTGTCAAAATTTTTAACTTAACTATATCAGTAAATTTTAATATATTCGATTTTATAAAAAGTTCATTAGTCGGATCACGGAATCCTGCTTTATTAATTATTCTTATTGCCCTTTTCTGTAGTTTAATTATAGGATCTACATATGTTTTACAGGCAATTCCCCAAATTTCCGAGCAATAAGATAGATAGCATTAAACTATGGCATTAAACTTATATATTGCCATCAAGAGCAGAATTCTTGACAAAAGTTCTCCAGG
The DNA here is from genome assembly GCA_000787095.1 of Periophthalmodon schlosseri. NCBI lineage: Eukaryota > Metazoa > Chordata > Actinopteri > Gobiiformes > Gobiidae > Periophthalmodon > Periophthalmodon schlosseri. Next base: position 15,143 of record KN484830.1, read on the forward strand.
TGACGCTATAAGGCCAAGTTACAGGTCATATCTGTGGAGGGGCGAATCTGCGCTTGTTTTTGAGATAGTCGTTAAAAATAACCACCTGTAATTGATGAAAGTGCAAAATTGATAAGGCAAAAGGAATAACATCTCCATGGAGACGAGCAGGTGAAGACCCAAACCAGAAAAGTCACATAGTGCGGCTTTAAAGAGACGGACAATATTTAAAAAGACAATTATTTCATCTAAACACACAAAGGTAATACTAGATGGTAAAAAGATGCAAAGGGGGAAAGTGTGTTGCCAAAGGATACAACAGCAACATGCAATTGCCAGCAGCGGCCAACCATCAACCTCTAGGCACATGCATTACAGTTTTTGGTTAAATTTGTGTGAATAAAAATACTGTTAATCAAATATAATTGGGCTTATGATAACACAAAAAAGACAGTAACCACATGTTCACATATCTCTTCTCTTATCATTTATTTCGATAGTAGATACACCCAGATGTTTGAGAATAAAACAAGATGAAAATGCGAAAGATATCCATTTCTGACACAAGCTGCAAAGTAAATCCACATTATGAAAAAGTCCCCCTGACCGCAATTCAGACATTCAGACAGAGGTTAAGACAAGACGGTGGTCCAAGAATGACACAGGAGAGCCCACTACACTGCGCTGTTAACCGGCCTAAAGAGACTGTTCCAAAGCAAAATACAGCAACCGCATTTGGACCATTTTAATATGATAAAGTGTTGTAAATATTGTCCGCTTTAGGTTCATTTCTGTTTTGTTAGTGTGGAGATCTACTATAATTGTAATAACTTGAATTAATACATAGAATACAGTTGGTAGGTTCCTCACGGATTGGCTAGAATATTTTTTATGGAAGGTATTTTCAAACAGAAAATCCAATCGATAGAATTCATTAAGAGAATTCATGAGGTCTTTTGAATCTGAACTTCTACCTCTTTGTTTCTTCTCTTTACGTTTAAATTTCATAATTCCATAGCTCACAATTCAGTTTTAGATGTGGTCCAGTTTCAGAACATACAACCCTACTTTGAAAATGAAAACGGCATAATTACTTGATAAATAGATAACACATCGTTTACATTCTGAAAAAATAAATATGCAGTTTTTCAAGAATCTAACTAGGTGTTGCCATAATAGTACTTACATTTAATAGATTTCCCAAATATAGTTTAAACAGTGAAGCTATGTAAATGCGTGAGTTAAGTTCACAAAGCCCACCACCAAGCTCACTTTTATAAATAAAACTTCGATCTCACTGTAAATCTAATGCAATTTTAGCAGCTAACATTCAGGTATGAGTTTGTACAGTAGCGGGATTTATTATGATGTCATTTGCACACAGAGGCGGACCTTGGTAAGAATGGTGAGATGTTCATGTGTGTTGACAGATAAGCCGCCAGTTTGGGAGCTACATGGTGAAGTGTCTCGTGTAGTCGTATTCTATTGTTGGAATGACAGCCTGCACAAACTTTAGGAAAATTAAAAGGTACCTGGAAATATTAGTTAGGGAAAACGCATAGTTAGAGTTGAATCATTTGACCAGTAAATATGATGTTGTGTTTGATATAGGTGGTATTAAAGGATACATATGGACCCCGAGCTCTCCTCCTCCTTCTGCCACTGTCTCGATGATCTTTTTCATCACTTCCGCGTGTCTGCAAGAGAACACAACAGCAGGTTACATTTTATGCAGAAAAGTGTACGCACTAAAGTAAAATTTGTCAAAGGTTACTGCGAATATGAATTTGTTAAAAAACTAAAAGTAACAGTTGGAGTTTTGAAGTATTGACAAGAAGGTTAGCGCTAAGCTAAGACAAGGATAAAAGTTCAAAATAAAAATTATGCACCTTTAAATATGTGGATAGAAACTGTAGATAGTGTAAATATATTCGGCTGTGGTAAACCAATACACCACTTTAAAATATTAGTGAACACCTGCTGATACCATTTTTCATATGAGATTACAATTGTTTGATGGAATCCTAACTTCTATTTCAAACTGTTGTTTGTATTCATAAACTTTGCTGTCACATGTCAGGTCAGTTGATGACCTGGGCTTGTATAAAACAGAAGAGAAACTGAATCCTGAGAAACTGAAAGGCTTGACCACGAAACATCACATTATGGTGCTATTAAAATAATTTAAAAAAAAATTGGGAGTTCCAAAGAACTGCAGTGCGGATCTGTTTTTTCTTTTCTACATATTTTTTAGAATAACCTTGTGTGACAGAACAAAACTGAGGCAGTTTCTGACCTGCAGGGGTGTACGGAGCACATGGCGGGTGGGGGGAGGTGGGGGTGGTTCTCTATGGTCACAGTCTTCTTCACATGGTCCTGGCTGATGTCCTCATACATCTGCTCCACTGTGAGGGGCTGTCGGTCCTGAGGAGACAAGACCACTGTGAGGCTATTGTCCAACTAATCGCCCAACCTGCCCCGTCGACCACGTACTCTCATCGTACCTCATCATACCCGAAGAGCCAGAGCCGCGGGGTCTGGTAGTACTTGTCGTATGTGATGTACAGGTCATAAGTGCGGGTTTGGAGAATTGCATCTTCACTCCCTGGTTCTGCTTTGGGCTTTGTTTCCACCATTTTACTTGTGTCCAGAGTTGCCTGGGAAAATAACATGCAGGTTAATACTTGATATTGTAAATGTGAAGTGTATATTGTAATATAAAAGTTTAATACAAACATTTCAATATTATGTTGTCAATAATCTCTCGCCTCTACAAATCGTTTTTTTTTTTAATTAATTTGAATATTCTTTACCTCATCTGTTTCCAATAAGCCACTTTCTTCATATTCTGGAAGAAAAACAAAAAGAGACAAAATTCAAACTAAGTAAATATTTCTATTCAGTCAATTTAAAATATTTGAATTACGAATACCTTCCATGTCTGCTGCTTCTCCCTCTTCATCGTCTTCTTCATCGTCATTGTCACAACAGGCTGGGGATGTGGCGTTCATGTTCTTGTCCTAAAAACACAATAGTAAATAGGTCCTCATCGTTAGCATAAAAGCATAAACATTTAAAGGGCCCATATTACGCTGTTTTCTCGTGTGTGAATGAAAAAAAACACAACTCCAGGTATGTTTTTGAGGAGGTAACTACATTATAACATGGCTTAAAGCTCATAAGAGTCAATTTTGTGTAATATAGGACCTTTAAATACAGTTTTTTTCAGGTTTAAACGTAGACATACCTTACTATTATCCAGAGAAATTTCCCGCACGGCATCAGTGACCCCTAATGTACCTGCCAATGAACTTGTGTTATTGATTGAGTATAACAGGTTTCACTAAATTAGCAATCTAAACATTTTAATAGTAGTTTTACAGATTGAAATTTTATATATTTTTAAACAATTCATGTAATTCAGAAACAACCATTACTACTTACTAGCATTGTGGTAAGTGTCCACCCAGCCCCCATCGCCATCATCTTCTTCTATGATAGCCTCTAGTTCATCTGAGTACTCCATCTGTTTACAGCGCTTATAACAGGGAACTGAAAAACGCAATATTTAACTCATTCTATGCCAAATATTGTACACTTGTTAAATATGGAGAAAATATACCCAAAACAGAACATAAACTAGATATAATGAAAATTCAAACACACCATTGCGTGTCAGGAGGAACTGTTTATCCGGGGGCAGGTAAGGCTTTACTTTGCTTTCTTCTCCTGATGCCCTGAAATATATAGAATTAAATCAGTTACAGTGAATAAACTTAACTACCGGTACATTTGATCAACTTTACTATTTCAGTGATAAGTGGCATATTCAAAAAGTGACTTATCAAGTTTTAAAAGAAGGAAAAAGATTTCCTGGCAAATCCAGAATAATATCTCTCTGTAGTTTTCATACAGATTGATATCAGTCTGGCCCCTATGTCCTCAGTTGCGTCTCAAGCCCGGTCAAACGTGATCGTGCAGTCAGATCTGTTTTTTTTCAGTGACACGTGAAACGAAGGAGCTCATTGGTCACCTATGATTTGCAAATAAAATCAAATTTCTCTCATCTCAGATTAACTGACTTTAGTGTTTTGCCTATTGATTCTACAGAAATCCATGAATGACATCCAGACATTTCAAATCCATTTAAGACCCCTGTGATATTTTTTTTCCTTTATTTTTTCTGATACGGACGAACCATGTGTGTCTACGATTGGCTAATCCACCTGTCAATCACGCCCATTTGAAAACGGAGAGATTCACCAGTGACCAGACTCACATCTTCGTAAAAGTATTGAAGAAGTGTGTATTCTGGATCCCAGGCAACAAAAAAGAACAATGTTACACCATCATGTGAAATTCTAGATGATGCAGAGAAGTGAGCCATGTTTACACAACTACTTCCGACCATAGACTGTGTATATACATTATTATTCTTTCTTATTCTTCATTTTAAAATATTATTCTGTCTTCTTTATACAGTCTATGCTACAGACCCATCAGTGAGGACAAATTTTTAAGACAGATGCCCTTGCTATTAAGAACTGAACTGCAGTTATCAACTGTCTTGCCCATGGACACAACAAAAATTATACTCTTTTATTGCAACCTTTACAATATACACCACATATTGGATCAGTGTTAGACTTAGCTGTTAAATATGACAGTGTACAATTCTTCAACGACTTCAAGATTATTTATTTAGATTCATGAGTTATTTATAGTACTTTTTAATAGTAGTAGTAGTAATAATAGTAGTAGCCCTCCCATATTTGTCTATTCACAATATCATATAGTTCAGTAGTTTGACTTCCCGCCCCTCAAATAATAGGCCAGATCATTGCCTATGAAAAACTATAATAAGATTTAACAAACAAACTTCAGCCTTTTAACATCCGATTTATAATAACATAACAAAGAAAACTTCATTTTAAAAAAGGTACAATTTGCGCACATTTGTTTTCAGTATTGCCACACAATCTGTATTTGACACTGATAACGGATGGAATGCAAAAGCCAAACTGAAAACAAAGGTGGTCTTCCAAGAATTGACTGACTCACCATTTCCACGTGGGACAGTGATGCACCAAGTGATCTCCAGCTGCAACGAACTGACCCAAAACACCACAAATTATTACCAAAACACTCTCAATTTTTACCATCAAAAATATTACTTTGAGTTCCAGATCATTCTCTTACCTCTTCTGGTGTGATGACTCCAGTCTCTTTAAATTTTGATTCCTGTGAGAAAGATATTACTCAAATAGTTATGTCATGAATTCTTGTTTACAAACGTAGGGCGTATACTTAGCAATAACATATATATTTAGCATTCAATCCACAAAATCCATACGATATTTTTTTCGATTTTACTTTCGTTACATGCTCATATTATGCTAGTTGTAATTTCCGATGATCTTGGTCAAATGTTTACATGCTATTTTCCTAATTTAAAAAGTGTAGCATCTAATAGCATTTCTGATGAGGCTAAATATGGCGTGTACCTTTAGCACAGGCGTGAACATCTCCGCCACACCGAGAGCCGTGCCTTTCACGGTGTTGATCACCTTCTGCATCGCGTCCAAGTTTTTAAATCGTCTTAAAAATATCCTCCAAAATTGTGCTGTCAAATTATTCGGGCATTGCTACACCAGACAGGAAGCTAATCACATGATACGCCATCAAAACTCTTCTGGTTTACAAATCTCGCGAGATTCAGCGGTGAAATCGTAGTTGCCATGTTTGTGAATTTATAGCATTTGATTTTTTTGGCATATTTTTGTGGTAAGTGTTTAGTTTTTCACCGAGATTCAAACGTGATTGAATTTTAACAAATATAGAAAAAAATATTTGTTACTGTTTAGATTTTTACGCGGCATCTTTTGCTATTTTTGTGGGGTTTTCTCATAGATCCCGTTGCTCATTTGATTTTTTTGGCATATTTTTGTAGTAATTGCTTAGTTTTTCACGGAGATTCAAACGTGACTGAATTTTAACAAATTAAAAAAAATATTTATTACTGTTTATAATTTTAAGCGGCACCTTTTGCTATTTTTTGGCGTTTTCTCATAGATCCGGTTGCTCATTTTCCCAGTCAGATCTGGCAACCCCGGTTAAAAACACAAGCGAAACAGCGTGCAGTCAATTAGGAGGTGAATATCTATATAAATTATGATTATATTTCAATTTTATATTGCAAGATAGATGTAGTGGGGCAGGTTTGACACGTGGCTAGCCGTGCAAAGCTGACAACATGTGGAAACGCGCTGGGATGTCCGTATTTTTACGCACCGTGGTTCGTTCTGGTGCTTCCATTGACTTTGTACCAATAAGGACATGTCATAACTACTGTATGCATGCTGCTAATAAGAAGTGGACCAAACCTGATGGCTACGACACGGGAATCAAGGTTTTCAACAGTCTGACCAAACAGAAGGAGCCTCTCATATTGGCCAGGGAGAAGATAGCCACCTGGTAATATCTATATATACTTTGAGTTATTTCTAAATTTGTATAAAAAGGTAATGTTATATTCAACTGTTGTGTTTCAGGTACAGCTGTGGTCCTACTGTCTATGATCATGCACACCTCGGTCATGCATGGTGAGTTCTAAAGCCGCACTATGTAACTTTTCTGGTGTAGGAGTCCGCCACCTGCTTGTCTCCATGGAAATGATGTTGCTTTGCCTATAATGTTCCACAGTACAGCATTGAACATACATATATCTTGTAAATATTGTGTCTATACCTGTTATGTGACGTAAGAATAACATGTGGAATATTGTAAATGACAGTAACGGGCCCGGTCACGAAACCTCACATGGGCCACCCTCTAATATAAATTAATAGGAGGAGGGCCCCTAAGACCCTGGGGTCCGGGACAGTAGACCCCTTTGTCCCCCTCTGTCAACTCCCCTGGACAGTAAAATACCAAAAACTCACCTTTACCAACATTCCATAAATATCATAAGTCAAAATTGAAGTCTTTCTTTCTAAAATGTTTTTATTTTGTTTGTTGCAGTTCCTATGTGAGGTTTGATATTCTCCAAAGGATTCTCACCAGACTGTTTGGGATCACAGTTATTCACGCTATGGTCATCACGGACATCGATGACAAAATTATCAAGAGGAGTTGGGAGGTAAACACAGTAGAAATCAGGCTGTGATTATAATCCAAAGCTATGTTTTATTATTTACAGGCAAATCGTAATGTAATAATGCAAAATATGTAAATTGTCTTGTCTATATTCTTCACAGGAAAACATTTCTCCAACTATACTGACAAGAATGTTCGAAGATGAATTCAAGAAGGATATGCTCTTGTTAAAAGTGAATTTATAATACTAATTTGTATAGTCTAATTAATTATGACCTAATAACCGATATTTTACTAGTTATTGTATCTTTTGTGTGTTTTAGGTGGTTCCTCCAATTGTGTATCTCAGAGTCACAGAGAACGTTCACCACATCATCACATTTATTGAACAAATAATCAGGAATGGTCACGCTTATGCCACGAGTGATGGTAAATTCAACTTCTATATGACATTTTAAAGGTCTTGTATTACACGAAATGGACTCATGTGAGCTTTAAGCCATCATGGAATGTTGTTACCTCCTCAAAAACATACCCAGAGGTGTATTCTGTTTCATTCACACTTGTTTCATTAATCCATTAATACAAAGTCGGCACTCAAAAATGCTTTGTTTGCATTTTTCCCGTATAGTTACGTCCTAGATAAAACTCTGGACTTCTCCAGTGAAGTTTTTAAGTCCATAAACCATCACTGGACTCATTCTGCAGTCAAATTGTGTTCACAACGAAAACGTGGCTCTAATAGCACAGCACTCAAAGGCGATAAGGACTTCATTAGTTTACTCTCTAAATGTTTATTCCTGTTACTGACAGCAGAGGGAGCTCCAATGCCTAAATGCCTAATTGGAAACGGAAGTGTAGTTAATGAAGTATATTTTCCAGCTGCAACATTATTTTAAGTTAGAAAATGTGAAATACTTATCCCAAGGTGACCAAAAGCATGTTTAAAGGGGAATCAGATGTGTTTAATACATTTTTTTAGCGGTACAAGAAACAAAAGATATTAATAATTTAATTTCAATTCTTTTTGATTTCAGGCGATGTGTATTTTGACATTCAGTCCATTGGTGATCGATATGGAAGATTTATTGGAGCGATGGAGTCCCATGAACCTGGTAACTTTAGCTCTCTTCTTAGTGGGTATGTGTAATAGTATTCAGTCCTCGCTTTTTTACCTGGGAACATTTGTAATTGTTTTTGAAGGTAGTTCAAACAAACGTGACCCTCGAGATTTCGCTCTTTGGAAGAAGTCCAAACCCCAGGAGCCATTTTGGGACTCTCCGTGGGGAAGGGGGAGACCGGGCTGGCACATCGAATGTTCCACTGTGGCCAGGTCGGGATTTTGAATTAGTTAGTAACAGTAGTTAGTAGTTAGTAATTTTGGCCAGTAGAATAAAAAAGTAATCGTCATACTAATAATAAAGACGGGCTGAAGCAATGCTTATTTCGCCCATCCCATATAACTTCATGTAAATATTCTAAACACAGTCACATTGAAAAAAATAAGAAGTTCCCATGTCTTGATTTTACATTGGATCTTACTTAAACTAAAATATTCAAAAACAAAAATATAAAAACCTGAAATTTTAATGATTCACTGTTAATTTAAAGGTGAACTGTGCAACTTTTCTGGTGGAGAGTACACCAATTATTTGTCTGTATGCAGACCAAGTTACAGGTAAGATCTGTGGAGAGGCAGCAGTAAGAATTCATGTTTTCAATTTGTTTCTGTTTTATAAGCAAGAAAAACACTGATATTTGAATAAATGCAAGATATATATTTATTTATTGGAGCCAGATCACAATTTTGATTTTTTTCATTCTTTATATCTATTGGTTAAATCCAAAGTTCACTCACTTAGAGTTTTGCTGAGGCTGACCAGTAGGAGGAGTGGGTGGGAAACAGTGTCTTTGTTTGAGCAAAAAGCTGCATTCTAAAGAAAATTACTCAATCATGATATGGCGATTTTACTAGAATTGCTTATCGTTGCAGCAACGAGATCACGATTCGATTTTTATCACCACATTGCCCACCCCTACTGTGGTGTATCCAAAGCCAAGCAATAACATCTGCATGGACGAGCAAGTATCAGACCCCACAAAATCCTTTATACTATTTTGTACTGTATCGATGTTCATTTATAAAGAAGCTCTTAATATTGTAAATGGTAAATGTTCACATTTTTATATAGTGCTTTTCCACCTTCAAAACACTCAAAGCGCTTTACATCAAGGAACCACACACACGTTCATACACCAGTGTACGAACAGTGTGGACGAACACTCTACCAACTGAGCTATCGTCGCCCTTGTCTCTTAGTTTTGTTGTTTTAGTTATATTGTTTTTTGTGCGTGTGTCTGTAGTTCAGTGTTTGGCAGTCAGCTGGACATTCACTCCGGGGGCATCGACCTGGCCTTCCCTCACCACGAGAACGAGATCGCTCAGAGTGAGGCCTATCACCAGTGCGGACAGTGGTGCAACTACTTCCTCCACTCGGGTACGAGGCTTTTACAAAGGGTTCCTCCTCAAAAACATGCAGCCCTAAAGCATGACCACCCCAGTAAACCATTCTTCACATTGTTAAATATAAACAATAAATGAATATAAAAAACAAACATTTAAAGTTAGTTTTTATAATGAGTCGTAAATGTTAAAGGCGCTGTACCTGATTTTCACTGTCTTTACAATGTGAAAAAATAACTAGTTCATTTTAAACGGTTTGCAGTGGTCCAGAGTTATTCCTCACTTATTCATTCCGAGCATCCTAATTATTCACCACAATGAATTTATAAGCGCTTTTCACAACTCTCAGAGAGCAGAGAGGAGTTTACTGTTACAGTAAAGACAACAACGCCTTACCTGATTATCGGACAATAGAAGTAGATGCAGACAGTGCACATATTTTGACCTCATGAGCTGCTTATACAATATATCTGTACTGGGGCAATTTTGCTCAAATACATGGGAAAATATTTATATTATGTGTTTTTATTTTTTGACAGGTCAAATATTAAAGGCACACTATGCAGCTTTTCTGGTGGAAGGTCCACCATCTTGTCTCCTTGGAGATGTTATTGCTTTGCCTACAATGTTGGCATTAAGGCATTAAAATGATCAGTTTATTCAGTTTTTGCTTTTACTGCTGAAAAAAAACATTTTTTAAAGGGAACGAGTCACCTGTCCCTACTCATCTGAAACATTCCAAGCAGCAGACCTTCCACCAAAAGAAAGTGCAAATGCAAAGAAAATGTTCGAGATATTATTTAGTGAATGACATGAGACGAGAGCCCTTGCACCCCCTGCTGGCCACCATATGTATTGCATGCACAGGAAACTACTGAATTCGTTTAGTTTTCTATTCAATACAGCTGTATCAAAACACACAGACTATATTACTACTATTTAACTGTGACACAAATATTAGCATGTATGTGTAATGAATTTCAAACTGTTTACCAGAGTTATACAAGTTTATAGCAAAACCCAGGTTAGAAATGCTTTGAACACAACTGGTAAAGAATGTGAATGAGTTCTGAAATGTTTCATATCTACAGGCCATTTACACCTCAAAGGCAGAGCAGAAAAGATGTCCAAATCTTTGAAGAATTACATCACTATCAAAGTAAATACTGTTTTATTTGTTTCACTAATCTTAGTTTTAATGTTTTGACATCTGCGAAATGTAAAAGTGCACTATGTAACTTTTCTGGTAAGAGCTCTGTCACCATGGAGATTTTTTTTTTTTTTTTGCCGGGAATGTTCCACAGTATTACATTTTTGCATTTATTCAATTACAGGTGTTTTTGTTGCTCAAAAGTCCATTGAAAACATGCATTTGTGCTAAGAGTGGGGTCCCTCTCCACAGATATGACTTGTAACTTGGCCTGGTGGCTTTGACAGCTTGTCTCTAGAGATTGATTTTAATGCGATACTGTGGAATATTCCAGGCAATGCAATAACATCTCCATGGAGACAAGCAGGTGGTGGATCCTTTAAAGTTACATTGTGCACCTTTAATTATATTGTTTTGTTGTGTAAATATATTCTCTGTTTTATCTTTAGGATTTCTTGAAGTCTTACTCTGCCAATGAGTTTAGAATGTTTTGTCTCTTGACAAAATACAGATCAGGTATGAAATGTACTAAAGTCCTCATTTATTGTAATTGAGTAATGTTTACATGTCTCAACGGTTGTGTTTGGGGCATGGGCAGGTATAGACTACAGCGAGGGCAGTATGCAGGAGGCCAGGGCATCGCTGGAGACCGTGTCCACGTTCATAAACAGCGCTCAGGCCTATATGAAGGGTCAGCTCCTCACTGCACCCGTACAGGAGGCTCTGCTGTGGGACAAGTAAGTACCACACTTTGACAACCACAGCACCACCCAAAATCAGAACCTGTGAGTTTCTAAGCATATTATCGTGATTTAATACGTCTATCCTAATTTTCACTCACAGGCAAGACTTTCTGTTCTTCCACAATATGAAACAGTGACATAATAATAATGACCGATACAATATATTTGAATTTGAATGAACCATTGTATATGTCATGCACGAGGCCCTGTATCAGTGGACTCCTTTACTGTGAAGTTATCCTACTGTCTATCCTGAAGCTCTCACGTACTTTTCTTACTCCAAACCTAAAACTGAAACACAGTGTGGCTTCAATATATGTCTGTCAAAGACTATAATTGTCCTACTACAAAACATCTCAAACAAAAATGGGTCAGGTCTAAACCAGCGCTAAACTGGGCCCTCTAAACCAGGTCTAAACCAGGACTGAATCAGGACCAAACCAGGACTAATCCAGGACTAGACCAGGAATTAACCAGGTCTAAGTCAGGTCTAAGTCAGGTCTAATCCAAGTCTAAACCAGGCCTAAACCAGGTCTAGAGCAAAACTAACCCAGAACTCTACCAGGTCTAGACCAGGTCTAAACCAGATCTAGACCAGGACTAAACCAGGTCTAGACCAGGTCTCAAGATGAAGCAGCCCTTGCCAGGGCGGTGATCTTGAGGGAAACCATTTGGTCGAAGTTTGAAGCACAGACAGAGTGAAGACCAGGCTTAGTCCAGGACTTTTATACATCTGTGGAAGGACGTCAAGATACACACTGTTTGAATATAAGATTTGTCACACCAATATTGACAGATGGACAGATTGCACAATTCACAAAATGCACTTTAAGCTGCTCTTAGCCTAGTGTAGAATCTTGGGGTATGTTAATTTTTTTTCACCAATCTGAAATGTGGGCTAAACCAGGTGAAACATACATTCCATTACATAATATGAGATGTATTTGTGCTGTTTTTCAGGCTGGAGGAGACCAAGCTCACCGTACAAACTGCTCTGGCAGATGACTTTGACACTCCCCGAGCTTCCAGCGCTCTGCTCAACCTGGTTTACCACGGGAACTGTCAGCTTCAGCCCCTCTCCAAGGTGCTCCTCACAACACACAGCCCGAAGACTAGGGTGGTCTAGCTTGCTCATGTTTGGTTTGCTGAGGTTGGCAGTTACAAGCATAGAAGTAGCATTAGTAAGCACATTACTCATGTGAACTGAATGAGGATATTGAGTGTCAAGGAGCAGGACCATCAGTGCAGTAATTCAGAGTTTAAAGTGAATGGGCAGGAGAATAACTTCAGTGGCCTAAAAACTTCCAGTGGAAACCCAGCTAACTGTGAGGAAGTGCACATAGTAGTTGAGTCTTGTTGGTCAGAAAGTTTGGAAATACTACAACACAGTATGGATGGCACTGTTATATATTCTTTGCTGTATATTTAGGTACTTGGTTTTGCGTCTAAAGTGTATATTGTGTGTATTGTGTGTGTATTATGTGCAGGGTACAGGAGAGGCCCGCAGCCCTGCAGTGGTGGGGGCTCTGGTCAGCTACATCCAGGAGCTCTTCCACATGTTTGGGATCGAGACTTTCAAAAGCACGGTCAGTGTCACAGCACTATTGAGGTTTGATAATAATAATGCATTAGTCTTATGTAGCGCTTTTCCAGACACTCAAAGCCTTATAATTTTGTGCATTATTCATTCACTCCACACTTGGCGGTAGAAAGCTACTGTACTTGTACTTGCTTCTGTCAGTCTGCCCCAGGGCAGCTGTGGCTACAAGGCTGCCAATCTGCGCCATCGGCCCCTCCGACGACACCACACTCATACTTGCCTAAGGACACAATGACCGTTTTTGCCACTAGCGCCCCACTGTGGCACCTGGTATTCTCAGCGGACTCATCATATTTTTATAGATTTTTTTTTTTTGTTAAGAGAACAGTCACTGCCAGCTCAGTCATCTTGATCATTTATCTTGGCCTGCATCATCAGAGGTATAACGCTCCCTAGCCAGTGTTTGTCCACTGATCCGAAGGTTGGGCCGAATCCTGCTCTCGACATAAAAATCACTGGTAGAGCGGTCAGATCCACTGACCCACAGGTTGGCGGTGCAATTCCAGCTCTTCCTAATCTAAACCTGCTTCAATCTATTCTACATCTTTTACGCAGTTTTTTGCTTGCAGGAGGGCCAGGCAGTGGAGAGCGGACAGGACCTGGAGGCCGTCGTGGATCAGCTGGCCCGCTTCAGGAGCGAGGTGCGGGGATTCGCTCTGAGCCCACAAGAGGGCAGCAGTAAGATGGACAAACCCAGGCTGTACCCTGACAGAGTGCCCCTGCTCAAAGCCTGCGACACACTCAGAGACACACTGGCTCCACTGGGAATAGTCATCAAGGTATTTTCATTTTTTTTTCTTTAACATTTTTATTATAAGTATTGTTATAAAGTTACATTTAAGTGTCACTATTATTGACTTTATGAATTACAAAACGAGTGAGCACTTTTATTATCATTAAAAGAGAGATATTTTGCTAAAACAGGGGCCTTAAACCAGGTTACAATGGTTCTCCCTCATCATTTTGGTTAATTCTTGCATGTTTACGTAATCCTGTATTGTTCTGCATTTGAGGCTTGAGTGTTCAGAAATTTTGTGTTTTCCCGTCCCCTGTCCCCACCCACTGCTCTGTACTTAAGATTGTGTATAATTGTGTGTACAGGACAGAGGAGCATCATCTACATGGGAGCTCACCCAGAGGAGACCAAGAGGCCCAGAAGAAAACCAGGAGACATCCCAATAATCTCACTCAAATCCACTTAGGTTAGAATTTAGAATCTTGTTGTAATTGTTGTAATGTGCCTATTCAGTTTTGGAATTGTATGATACTGGAAATATATTTTTTATTTCAAATTCTGTAGTAAGTTTCAAAATGAATATTTATCTTTTGTAAATGTATTTTAATGTTGGAAAACATCAGAAACGGCCTACAAGCATAAATAAAGTATTCTTTTTAATATAAGAATGTTTTAATTATCTGCTAAAAAGTGAAGCAGCTGATTATGATCCTTCAAATAATTTCAATTTTAAACAAATTCACTTTCTATAACAACAAAAGATTCCATATTTTTGCTTTTTCTGGTCTTGGAGTAGAGTAGCTGGTCTCGTGATAACAGACAGACAGATGGGTACATAATTAGTCCCTGAAGGTTTGGATACAAGATGATGTCACACTCCAGTCCCTTTGTCTACAGCTCTGAGCAAAAATTAACTTTATTAAAATGTTCCTAATTAACTACTGTTTGTTCAAACCTGAGGGGCAATGTATAACTGTCATCT
>KN484830.1:43100-74598 GCA_000787095.1 Periophthalmodon schlosseri
TCCATAAAGATCCTTTATCAATTATTGACCCCGGGGTCGGTGTGGAGCAGCCTTGGCCTGGGAGTCACACACAACACATTCAGATCCAAGAAGAAAAAAAAAATGCGAGTGGGCGGAGTTACGCAACGTCATCTGATTCTGTGGTAGAAAATATTCCGTTTGCGCCCTTTGCTCTCATTACAATCCAAGAATAGATTTGTTAAACGCAATGATTGTATAAAATATAACGTGTCACTTATAAAGGCATCAGATCTCTGCAGGTTCTGTGGTTTTTGATTTGCAGTATTCTTGCGGTGGATGCAGGCAGCATTTTGTTTATGGTGTATACACTGAGCAGTGATGCAGGGTGTGGATTTTGTAAACATGGTTGTACGAGATGTTGTTGACACGTGAAACAGAAATACAAGTTTGGTGACATATCTTAAAATATGAATGCGTACCTGAGTTGGGAGGAATAAATGATAATAAGAAAAAAGAGAGTCTGCAGGTCTTTCTCAACCAGACTGGGTCAACCAAATCAGTGCTGTCACAGAACTAGAAGCAGAAAAAGAGAACTTAGTCTATGTCAATTATTATGTCGTGTGTGTGTGTGTGTAAACTTGCAAAAACGTCAAAGGACAAAATGATCAAAATAGGTGATTTTTGAAACATGTTACGTGTTGTTAAAACATGTCTGCCACCTACTTGAGATGCTCTTGCTTCGTCTTGGATGTTCCACAGTATGGCATTCATTGTATTTCTCCGCACGTAGGCAAGCAAGTGACGTCATCCGACCATCGACCAAGTTACAGGTCAGATCCGTGAAGAGGTGACCCCGCCCACACTAAGAAAGCATGTTTTTCAAGGTACTTTTAAACAATAAAAACATCTGTAATTAAATAAACGCTAGATCAGTTAGTTAAACGCATTAAAATACGTTCCGGGTGAAGCAATGACACCTCTATGGACACAAGCGATTACCAGACCTCCCACCAGAAAAGTTACATAGTGAATCTTTAAATACAACACACTTGAGCATTTCTATTCTTATTTGCCGAAAGGGATCAGTTAAGTTTGTAAATATTTGCACAGCATTTTTTTCATTCCAGTTTCCAAACAGAACGGTGATTATTACTACATAGATGAATGAAAACCAAATCAGGATTCAGAGGCGGGTAGTTCTCAGTTACATTTTCTTGAGTAACTTTTTAAATGAACTGCACTTTTCAGAGCACTTTTCTAGAGGAATACTTTTACTCCTACATGAGTAATATTTTTATAGCAATAACAGTAGTCTACAAGTAACAAAAGCTTTATGTTGACAATATGAAGCGATTTGAACATTTGTGGATTTGCACCACTCCTCCAGATACGGTTTTGTGTCTGTCCTTTGAAAATACCAGATTTCGTGCATTATTTTTAATGTTTTGTCCTTCCACTTACATTAACTTCAAATTATGAATCAGATGTTACGTCTTGACAGTTACTTTTACACGTGTAGTAGTTTCCCCAAATACTCTTACACACAATTCATAAATGAATAAAAACATGAAATTTGGTGAGCAGTTGCATTGCTGTGATAAATATACCATTCGAAACTGCTGGTGGTGTGGTTCTATAGTAAATACCAGGGTTTGGAGACCTCATAAGTGACATTGTGTAGAATAAGCTGTGAAGAAATCAAGGAAGTGTGCAGTGAAACTCGACTACAGAATACAACAGAGGAGTTAATGAGTTATTAACCCCACAGACCTTGACGGACACTGGGAAGAGTCCTTGAAGGCACCTCAACCTGCTGCCTGTTCTATAGAGACAACTGTGACATGAAAAATAATAATCTAATTTAAATGAGTACGCAAGAGTGTTATCTATACAAAAATGAATTCCATGTAATGTTTGTACTTCATAGAATTATAGATAGATCCAAGCGCAAATAGAGTCTGAAATCTTCTGAAGTCTTCACCCTAAAGCGATAACTGGAAATGACTTGAAGCTCAAATAAAGGTCGTCTCCAAGAATCCTTTTTCCTACCGTCGCCCATACTGAGAAATCTTAAACCCTGTAGGCCTAATTAACCAAATGTAAACTATAGTAACATTTTGTTATTACTGTATACATTCCCTTTTCCCATTCGCTTCTTGTACAGGCCTCTATCAGACTGTCCTATTTTATTTGTTGCAGCTAATGATTGGGAACATATTTGTGCTTATGAAAATAAACACATAAATTTAAAACAATATTAAAATAAATACAGAAATTAGGCTATGCTCCGTTAGTAATGATATATATTTATGCTATGGCCATTTGGGAGAAATATACTGACATACGCCATGAATTGTATAGTGTAATTGATACCTTCCAATTATAAGTAAAAATAAAAAATAAAAAATGACTAATGTTGAAAAAATGGTCACAGTAAAAGTAAAAGCATTAAAACAACTAAAGGTTCTGTGTACAGAAAGTAGATTGGTCCAAACACTGACCCCTGGGGAGCTCCTTTAAACAGATATTATGAATGAATGATTGAATAAATAAAAATCAATATAAAATATCAATATGAAATCCATTTAAATGTATATATTGATATGTCTCATTTAATAACACTAGTAAAAATGTAAATACAATTTTTCCTTTCAATATTTATTAGCAAATGCAGTCTATTGTTTGCATTTAATCATATCACATTTTTGTATTCCCTTAGATAGACAAGCGTCTTGCGTACACTTCCAAATATAACCCATTAATTCCATAAACTCAACAGAATTCCTTGTAAAAAAAAAACCTCTTCCAGTAGTTGACGTCACAGTTTTCCCTTTAGTGTGGGCGGTTTAGGCTCTTCCCACAGACTCTGGTGCTATGGTCTAAATACTGGTTTGAGTGGTGAAGTGTCTTTCACCTTGACACGTCCCTCCCCCAGTGCCATTACTGCCTGTTTCATGTGTACACAGCTCCACAAAGGTCTGCGTCTATAGGTGTGGTCCCATCCCGGCTTTCACTTCACAAATGACAGATTACTCTCAATACATAAACAGGATATGAGCGGCAAATTGAGCTAAATCCGGGTAGAAAATGTTTTGCATCAATGTTGGAGATATATTTTCACAGTTACATTAAACTCAACTGGACTTTGGGCTACTAAATATGAGAACAATCGTGATAGGTTAATCTCTTTAATACCTTTCTATACACAGTACTTTGGGCTACAAAGGTTAAGTGTTAAACAGTAAAGCAATTAAGCTATGAGGCTACGGGTTCAATTCTCACCACCATCGGACTACTTCCCAGAAACGGATTTGTGAAAGTGTTTGTTATAATTTTACGACGTAACAACTACTTCTATTATGGTTACCCTGGTAAAAGTGCTACCTACTCCAACGCATAGGAGTTGGCGCATTAACATAGGCCTAAAAATAATCTAATAAAGTACAAATTAATATTTTCAGTGTTGTCTTAAACCTATATTGCACAGTCACATTACGAATGCATTTTTTTCATTTTTACCATAGTTGCTGTTGCCCTGGCGATGGAGATGCCACATTTCACTCGTCCATTTCTCACTACTGTGGATAGATGCTACGTACTACGGATGCAATAAAACTGATGATATTCTAACGCCTTTTTCTAAATGTACTTTATGATGAAAACGCATTTGTGCTCCCTCAGCTAAAGTCGTGACGGGGCTCTGCGGTACGAACGCCCCTGAATGCATCACAGAGGGCAGACACACCATTCAACCTTATTCTAATCTAGCTCATATGGCCAATGCAGCGTTGCCAAAGTGTAAGATAAAGTTCCAGCCACTTCAAGTCTCGGAAAGTGGAATTACGGAAGACTTATTGTTCATGCTTTAATAACTGTTTTGAACAACTTGGATTGCGCTAAATTGTAGGTTAGGTTCCTGTGCAGTGACTTGGCAAAACATCCAATTGTCGTTTGTATGTGAACTTATTCATTTTGTTTTGCATCTGTAGTAGCAGTTATAGATGACCAAAGTAGGTAGTAGTAAGCGTAAAGGTTATGTTATATATAGGGTCAATGTTAAGTCATAGGTTATAAATAGCGCAATTGCCGATGTGAGAGTAATATAAACTCTGTTAGTGAATATTTACAGAGGTATTGTTTCAGTAATGCATACGTTTTTGCATGTGTCGGTGAAATTTGATGCACTGTCCAAAGAGGATGTCCACTGGTCACTGATAGGCCCGCAGTCTTACGTAATGACCTTGCACTATAGTTACATGCACACTTTAAATACACGTTTGAAAGGCCTTTTGTCATCTGCTGATAACTTAAAGGTGCACTATGTAACTTTTCTGGTGGATAGTCGGCTATATACTTGTCTCCTTGGATACGCTGATGCTTTGCGTGTATGGCATAAAAATGATCGACCTTTAATGTAATTTAGGGCGTTTTTATGTGCGACCTTAATATGAGTGAATCGCCTCTCCACTGATCTGACCTGTAGCTTTGAGATTCATGCCATTCTGTGGAATATTCCAGACAAAGCAATAACATCTCCATGGAAACAAGAAGGCGGTAGACCCCTCCATCAGAAATGTTACCCTGGGCTCAGACTCCGCACTCGGATTCTGCGTGTCGGGAGTCTATCTGTGCCGGGAGCCAGAGTCAACCACAAGCCTTTTCCCTTAATAAATAAATAGCGAACATGTGGTCTCGTGCGAACACTTCAAAGGCGTTGACCACAACAGCAAAGCACTGGTCCTCGTATGAGTGTCACACCGCAACTAAACCGGTCTGACCCTGGAGCCGCAGCTGGACCGGGTTCAGTCTGAGCGAGGTGTTACTCCTTTAAGCCATGTTAAATTGTTTCCATTTTTAAGATATTTTGGACCTTTTGGCTTTAAGGCACAGGGCAGATGTTTGTGGGAATTGGGGATGAAGAGTAGAGAGAGAGAGAGAGAGAGACATTCGGCTAATTGTCAGAGCTGACCGAGAACCATTGTGCAGCAGGTGTTACTTTTTTTTTTTACTAGTTCTCGAAAGTTCTCAATATGACACATCTCTCAACTAGTACCACCAGGACAGCCTGTCAGGAGCAGTGGGCAATCGCAGCGCAGATCCTGGTGGGCATCTCCTGGTGGGCATCTCCTGGTGGGCATCTCCTGGTGGGCATCCTGGAGGATCATCTGCCTATAATGATATTTAAGTCGCAGGGCATCTCCTGGTGGGCATCTCCTGGTGGGCATCTCCTGGTGGGCATCTCCTGATCTTCTCCAGATCTTGGTCAAGCTGGAGGATCATCTGCCTATAATGATATTTAAGTTGGGAAAAACAATTCAGAAGACATGGCCTGGTAAACGACCCAGACGCCCCTTTGTTGCGAGAAAACTAAACCACTAGTATTTAAAATCATGATGTTTATTGTTGGGTATTTAGTTATTCTAGAGTATTTTGAGATAAGGCACGTGTACGCTCCTTTTTATTTAGGCAAGTGCAGGTTTCACAGTGGTAAATCGACTGTGACCAAAGCAATTTGAATATAAGCTATTTTAAACTTTCAGCCATTTATATCAGTTTATCAGTGTTACAGCGTTGGGAGTTGGCTTATTGAATAACCTGTAAAAAAAAAAATGACAGCGCTAAGGAGCTGTGACGTCATAAGGCATCTCCCCCATGCATCCCCAAATACAGACCCGCGTTTACCCATTTGCTCAACGCTGTCTGCCACTCTCCCTTACGTCAGTTTACGCATGCAGCTACCGCGTCCCGATTGGTCGCCTCAGTCCCGCCCACCCCGTAGGTAACTTGTTCGAAGTTTGGGGCGGAGCCGAATGCAGCGCCGCTTTATATTAGGTAGTCTTCAATTACACTGAGCCGCTTGTCTCCTTGTCTCCTCAGCCACCTCCGGGGACCTCATTTTCTTTCCCTCTTTTTTTAGCTTTTAGGAATTTTTTAATCTAATCGTCACAACATGCCCAAAGACAAGGATGATGGCGGATGGAAGAAGTTTTTGTGGAATTCGGACACGGGGGAGCTCATGGGGCGCACGGGAGGCAGCTGGTGTAAGTAACCGAGGAGGAGAATGAGACTGGCCGCTTCGCACCTGTTTGCTTTTTTGCTGCATTCGCCCGTGTTAACGCTTATTTGCAACCTTCACCCTTCTATCGCGCTCTCCTTTAACCAAAACGTGCTAGCTGTTTATGCCAGACTTTGATTTTGAAATGATTTAAGTATATTTTTCTTCTAATTTGTCTTTTGATCGTCGAGAGAAGCATCCCTTGGCATGACAACTGCTTAAAATGTATTTGCTGGTTTTATTGCTACAGCACTGTTGATACACTGTGATAAAATAACAGTTTGCGCATTTGGTTTGGTTTTGCATGGATTTGTACTTAAACAACGGAAACTGGATTATAAAAGATTTAGGACAATATTTTGGGGTGCGTTGCAGAGCGCTGCACCTGCCCGTAGCTTCAGCATCACCACTGGCCGCCTTCTTCGAAACTTTACCCATTGTCCAACTTTTCCTGTTACAATAAGAAAGTATATTATTACCGACGTGCCAAGGGGTGTTTTGCGTGCAAAATGGGAAGCAATAGGGTTAAAACTGCATCATGGTTCAAGGTGACTCGAAGGTTAAAAAAGACAGCCTGGAACTGGAGAGAGCCAATCGATCCGTGTCGGGTTCTTGTGATCAGGTGTCGTTGTAATCTGGGCGGAATACCACTGATTAACTCTCTCCGACCTTTCTCCTCTCATTTTGAGTCAGAAGCGGCCTCAGTGCGCATGCCCTCGCTCCTTCAATGTCACCCACGCTAGACTTTGGCTCCTGCGTAAAAGGGGAGAAAATGTTTATGGTTTGTGTCTGTGCGTCTGTGCCAGCGGAAGGATGTGTGCGTCCTTCTCGGGTCATGAGAAAGTGCTGATGCATCGGGTAGTGTGACATGCGCAGTGGTGGGGTTCAGACAGTGATGTAATAGGTGATTTAAAGTTTCTATAGATTTTTATTGGATAGGGAGTTCCGGTGCGCGTTTCTGAAATTCAATGACATGGTGACCCTTTTGACATTGTGCGTAACTGTGCGTAATTGTGCGTAAAACTGGAGACTGGTCAAATGCGGTTCTTTGCAGTGGGTTGTGTGGTTTCCTCAATCCTCTGATTTTTGGCCTATCAACCTGAGCTTATAGCTTATTAAAATGACAACATATTCATTGGCAAATGGCGATCCAGAAGCAATTCAGAAGTATCTGTAGGATTTTAAAAGTAGCTCTACTTCAAAAGTTATTTCTGTTAATCATGTTTTAGAACACCTGCTTCTACATGTCCCAGGCATGTAGTCACAGGCTGGTACTACTACATGCCTGTGGCAACCTAACTGCAATGTCAGAGTGTAAACCACCTTGGCACAGAGGTCAACACTTTTTTTCTTTTTCCAAATTTAAATAAATAAATGAAAAACACCTAGAGCTCACAGCATCTAATTACTACAATAATCTAAATGTTTTAAATATTCAATTAGCCTAATCAGTGACACAAGTAAAAGGATCTAGTTACTTCCCACCACTGGCACAACTGTTTTCGCCCTCTTCCCAAAGCTACAGAGGCCTATAGAATCCAATGGAGTGCTAGGGTAACCCTAAGCATCCATTATTAATTGTCGTGCTCCTTACCTGTAACTGTATCCATGTGTGGCTTTCCTCCTGACAGTAGCTTTTACTCACAAGTACATTCTTCGGAGCGGGTTAAGACAATGGGCGCCACTGTTCTGCTCAATGTGAATGCTGCCTTTGTGGTTCCTTGTGTCACATGCACTCATGGCCTATTCCGATGCATTGTGTCTTCATGTCCTTGAAGTTGGGAACAGGCACTTAGTAGTAGAACAACTGGAGCATTTATTCAGCCATATTAATGTGTGGGCCATTACTGGAACAAACCCATCCACAGTGGATATCCGTCACTTGTCTTAAAAGCGTTCATTCATAGTTTCTTTTTGCAGAAATTAGTTAATGAGTCCAAAGTTTTAAGTTCTGTCAGCAACTTTAGCAATGTTTTACCATTTCATTGTGGATAATTAGTTAATATTGTACAGTTATGAGCTTAAGTAGTTAAAATGTTTGTTTAGGAACACTATTTTCTATGCATTTCTTTGCAGTATGGAACTCAGACCTCCACCAAGGCCTTGTTCTTCTCTCACAGTGATTTAGTTTGCTAACTCTAGATAAGCTAAGGGGTAAATAAATGCTCAACAAAATCCTCAAACCTTAAACTTAGAATTTGTTGAGTAACATCTTCATTGTGGTATAAATTCTACTTAACAAATTCCAGGTTTACACCAAACTTAAAATTCAAATGTCATCTGTTTCTTACAGAGGTAACTAGCGAGCAAACCAAAACAGTCAAAAGCTTCAATGCGTTGTGTGAATCATCAGGTTGAAAAACCAGCTGCTTAGCCTCAAGTCCATTAAGCAGCCTTGTATCTTGTCAGATGAAGCAGAGTGAATCCTGCCGACCAACTGAACCCTCATTTATGGGTGTCATAAACCAATAAAAGCTGATTGTATTTGACAGTAGTGCGCCCTTTTGAACAGGGCATCGCCCCTCAATCGCCTCATGTGTCTTTGAGCTGCTCCGATGAATAACTAATGTCCTGTATTCCTGTTACCGTAACCTTAAACCAAACTGTTAACTACTGTAAGCTGCACTGACAAATGTTCAAAAAAATATCTAATTGCAGACAAGTATTGTGATCAGATTTGTACACTTGGGCTAAACAATATGAGAAAAAAATGCAATGTTCAAAAATGAAGTTGAGCATTGATTAACTGTCATAATAAAATGTGTAGATCAAAATAATTTCAATTTTCGACTAACAAAAATGCCAGATAGAGGACCTTAGCTTTATGGCCATATATTCAGCATCTTACTATAATAATCATTTTGAGATTCATTGTTTTCTTTATTCTGCTTTGTTGCTCATTGTTCACTAAACCATAGAGACATAAACAGCTTAACTATTTTGACTGCAAACAAAATATCCTGTCTTTGCCGTTTACCCTCATTGTAAAGGACATTATATTCCCTAAAAATATGATTTGCTAACCTGCTAACCGTGACCATGCTAATTGCAACTGTGACTAATCTTGCAGCCCTTCTGACATCCATCTGTTTTTTTTTTCCGCAGTTAAAATCACATTATTCTATGTCATCTTCTACGGATGCCTGGCCGGGATCTTCGTCGGGACCATCCAGGCCATGCTGCTGACTCTGAGCAACTACAAGCCCACCTGGCAGGACCGTGTGGCCCCACCTGGTGAGAGCTGTGCACACTCTGCACCAGGCTATAAATAAAGGCACAATGTAGGCTGTGTAGTCCATTGTGTCTCTGGGTTTATGAAGATGGCAGCAAAAAACAAATCCTTTTGGAATTTTCTTGAACTTTATATATGTAGCATGGAACACAATACTTTTTCACCAACTAATTTTAGATTTAATCCCAGTTGGAGACACATTTTAGGCTTTTATATGCAATTCTGCTATAATATTTGGGTATTTCGTTTAATAACCTCATATGCCTTTTTAACCAGAAACCATTCAAATGATCGGCCAAAGCCTTTTAAATCTGAGATGGGTGTATGTACGAAATTGACAATTGTACCCGACGGATGCATCAATTCTAATCCTAATTTTGTAAAGGAAAGCGTGGGCATTTGAAAAGCACAATATAGTATAGTTTTTTTAGAATAAACTATATTACCCATTCTATCCAAAATATGTAAAAAACATAGCGTAGCATTAACCCATGTACCCTCCTTGTAGTTTGTACCACATCCAAAGCAGTTGTGTTTATTTCCTACTCGAAGGCTGTCCAATCAAAGTCAAATCTATAAATCAATAGTGTGGAAGTGGCTTAACTTGATCTCATTGTTTGACTATATGAATGTCCCAGGGCGGCGGCAGGGGTGACGGCACCGTCCCTTATGTACAAGCCGCCACCTGGTCTCCGTGGCGACAAAGGCCAAATGGGGGTTGCTGGGACGCACTGAGCATGTGTAAATTAGTCATAGTGGATTTACTGAAGGAAGACTGGAGTTACAAGCCTGCTGTTAGACATTAGGGTCAGCTGACTTGTGCAGTGCCATTACTAATATATTAATGTTGGGATCAGAGCAGAAGGAGGGCTGGGTGGAGATGGACATTTTCACGCGGGTCACATGCGCTCCTGTGTCTAGTCTATGTCAGAGCTTATTTTAGCATCACTGGTGTGCAACAAACGAGACTCATGTGAGATACAAGGCACTGGCACCAATCTGATTACACATTGTGAGTCTTCTACATGACCACAAGTCTGGACAGCAAACCTCAGCTAGAGACCTAGAGACCTTCCTACACAACATAGATTGAGCCTGAAATCTCTCGCTACACTGGATTATAACTGTCAACATATAATGGAAATGGAAAAGCGTATCGAATTTTTTCTGACAAATTGTGCAGTTGCAGTTAGATTTGCAATTAAAACTGACACAATTCGGGATTCGGTTAACAGCGCACATTTTAAACGATAACATTTCCAAGAAGACTAAAATGGACTTCTAAACTAATACAAGAATCCCATGCATTTGTAGAGACGGTGCTGGCAAGATAAATGCATCCCCATGGCGCCTAATATTTTGTCGTTAGCAGAGGGCATTATATTTCCAAGATAACTGCTGACCACGTTTTCTTGATTTGCAGGGCTCACACACACCCCGCGCTCAGACAAGGCCGAACTCTCTTTCAACTTGAACGACGTGGAGTCCTACCTGTCCTACACTAAAGCCTTGAAGGATTTCCTGGCCAAATACGACGACGAAAAGCAAGCCGACCCCACCAAGTTCGAGGACTGTGGAGGTGCGTTCAGTTCACGTGATTTGTTAAAACGTGAATAAAACATAATATGTCTCCATTAACATCTAATATCAGTCTTAAAAGGTCACTTTTAAGTAATCCATCTCACTGACTGAAATGTTCTTTTACAACAGTCTAACCTGAAAGTGCTCCTTTTTGAAGTATAAACTCACTCTAATCACTCAGAGGTCAAATTGCCTTCACTATGAAATAACTATGACCAACCACAAAATATGATAAGTAATCAGAGGAACTTTCATGAGGACGTGCATGTAACTGCAGCCAATGTTTGCTTTAATTAGTGCCCTCTATTGACAAAACACTCAATTGCATTAGATTTTTGTTAAGTTGAAAAGCCGAGTCAAAGCTGTGTGAAGTAGTCTTAAAAAGCCAGAATAAAACCTTTTTGACGTCGCTGTCCCTACGTTTGTCAGATGAGCCGGCGGACTACAAGCACCGAGGGGACCTGGAGAGTGACGTGGGCACACGTAGGGCCTGTAGGTTCCCCCGCTCTCTGCTGGGACCCTGCTCCGGGATCGAGGACCGGAGCTTCGGCTTCCCCGAGGGCAAACCCTGCATTATCGTCAAGCTCAACAGGATCGTCAACTACAGGCCCAGAGTAAGCACCCTACACCCCCAAAACTGCACCTTCACAGCAGGGCATGGCTCGTCTGTTGGGAAAGCAGAACAGTTATCAAGTGGAGTACAGGGACTAGATGGGTAGGGGGGGACTAAATGGATAGAGGAGGACCATAGATGAGGACTAAATGGACTGGGGGGACTAAACCAGGCTTCACACCATGCTGTGGTTTATGGCTCCATCTTGTGGTTGTCTTAAAGTATTTCCTTTATTCAATTAGAACACCTAAATGTAGCATTATTTGGAGGTTTGTCACAATAACAATTTTGACGTGCGATATGTTGCTGAAGGAAATGTAGTAATATTGAAACCAATTTATGCCACTGGCACAATGACACGATAATAATAAAGTAAACCCATAAAAAGCAGAATGAAATGCTTCAATAGTTTGTATCTATAGTGAGTCATAGATGTTAATTATTCAAGCCTAAATCTTGTCATCATGCAGAAAAATGAGTTCCCCACTAGTACAAGGAAAATGTACCCACGATAAATGTTGACCCTCAAAAATGATCTAATCTATTGAAAGATAAATCCATATAGTAATTCTCATGACCGGCCTCGAGGTGTTTGTTAATAATGGAGATGTAAGAGTTGGTAATTTCAGCGGTTGTCAGATGTCATAGAGTAGGCAGGTGAAGGAGCCACGTGTGGGGGTAAGCTGATCTGTTTTTGGGTCGGTCCTGGCTCGTGTCCTGGGTGTCCGCTGCACTCCTGTTACCTCTGACAGACGTGTCACCTGGAAAGAGAGGGGGAGAGTGGGGACGACGGACGGGCAGATTGACAGTTTTTTTCCACTGCCTGTCAGTAGCTTTCTAGTACTAGTGAATGAATGCTGTGTCTTTGTCGTTTCAGCCTCCCGTGTCTAATGGGACCGTCCCGGTGGACGCACAGCCCAAGGTGCAGCCCAATGTGATGCCCCTGTACTGCACCAGCAAGGTACGAACACCATTAAGTTGGTTTGAATAGTTTTCATAGCAATGTTGTCATTATAATAAAATCTCAGACTCTATTTTGATACTAAGGAATTCACTCAGTGCTCGATACCGATTTATGATACCACGACGAAGATAAAAAAAATGTTCCTTTTTTAGTAATGGAATGTAATTTACAAAATACTAGTTTCTTTATCTTAGCATGAGGTCTTATATTTGATAAAGCTCAAAATCATACTATTCAGAAAAGCTCTAATTTTGTCCTGTTAATGTGAGTTTTTTATTTTTATTTTTTTACTTGCTCAAATGAGTATCTAGTTTCGATATTAGTTTTAGTATCGATTAGTATCTAATTTGTGATACTTTTGGCAACCCTGCTTCTTTAGTACTATGACAGATTAACTGCACATTGCCAAGGGTCTATTTTTACTATTTTACAATGCATTATATTTTTTATTTATTACTGTTCACTGTCTGACAATGATTAAAAAAAAGCCTATTCTGAAAAAACATGTTTAATTAAACTAAATTTAAGTGTATTTACCGACATCGTTCAGCCATACCACCCAATCAATGGCGCTCAACAGTGACCGCCCACCTCGCGGTTCCGGAACTAAATTTCCCATTCATTTTTCTCATAGACTTTCCGAAAAAAAAATTATATTAAAAGTTTGAAAGCTTCCACAGGGATAATCAGCTATATGGTAACTAATGACCACAAGACCTATAATTTTTTTTTTTTTTTATCTGTTTCTGAAACTTTATAAAACGTGAAGTTATTAAAACATTTCGCAGAATCTTGCATTTTAAACTGCCTTTTTAACTTAAAACAACTGCGTTCTGTATATTAGTTACCACATAGCTGGCTAGCCTCCACGATCCCTATTGAACTCTTAAATTTTCCATTAATTTTTCCTATAGACTTTTTGAAAAATTCTAATATTACTTCCGGAACCTGAGCAGGCTGTCACTGTTGAGCTTCATGTCTGTTTCAATTTTATGGTATTTTATGAACTTGGATTAGATGAGGCCAGTCAATGTAGCATTCATACAACAATAAGTTTGTTTACTTTCGGTTGTATACTTACTTTTGCCTTCCCCCGTGTGTCCGATCAACAGAAAGAGGAGGACGTTGGTAAAGTGGGCGAGATCAGGTACCACGGCATCGGCGGTGGCTTCCCTCTGCAGTACTATCCCTACTACGGCAAGCTGCTCCACCCCCAGTACCTGCAGCCTCTGGTGGCCCTCCAGTTCACCAACCTGACCATGAACACGGAGGTGCGCATCGAGTGCAAGGTTTTCGGAGAGAATATCTACTACAACGAAAAGGACCGCTACCAAGGCCGCTTCGACATCAAGATCCAGATCAACAACCTATGACCCGGACATTAGCACTGAAAAAAAAAAAAAAAGCAAATTATATCAGAAATCATTAAAAGGGAGGTAGTAGCTGTAGCGGCTAAGTCAATCACTGAGAAATCTTTAGCTTTTAACTCTAGCTTGTCCATTCCGGATGCTTCCAAATAGCAATAGGCGTTTTAGTAAAGCTGCATTCACGTGGTCCTATGCGTTTCTTAAGAGGGGGACGAGACAAGGCTGTCCACTTGCTCCGTAATTATTTATTGAACTATTTATTAACACTAAATGAAAAATCACTCCACCCAGAGCCACCTTTTTATATATCTTGATCTCTCACTTTACTTGCTGATCTGGCTTGTAGTTAGACATTAAATCAGTTACAAAGGACCGCGTGAATGCAGCTAGTACTCCATCTTTTAAAAACTTGTAGAATGAATTTTAATGTGGCAGTCAAAGATGAACAATTGGTGGCTTGGTTGAAAGTGGAGGACCATGATTTGGGATGACTTTACAAGTGCTTGCCTATTTTTTTTTTTTTAATTCCAAAAGGATTAGTGTGGGAACTAAAGCCAGCACAAGTTATGAATAAAAAAAAATAGTCTTAGAGTTTAGAGACGATTCTTGAAGCCATGGGACAAGTGTCATTCCGTAACATTTAAATCGCCTTGCCTTCCACCTATTTTTAAAATTCCATTTCCCTTATTTTTTTTTTTTATTTCTGTTGCTGTGTACATAAGTGCTAAGTGACCCTAACGCACACTTAACTGTTCTCCAATCTGAACAGGCTACACTCCAGGGAACAACTTCCTCATTTTTTTTTTTCGTTTTAATTTTTTTGTGCTATTTTAAATGATTCTTCTGCCTTGCGTACACCTGGTTAGCCACCCCCTCTTCGGTGCTAGCTCTTCCTTAGCTGGATTCCTCGCAGTGTCCTAACTCTGTGAATGTTTTAGCCATTAAACATGAATTTTATATTTATGCAGCTGTGTACATGTTTTTTTTGTTCTTTTGTGATGTATAAATGCAAACCAAAGTGCTGATGATGGAGAATGGTACGTCTGACAGCGTTTCATTATTACATTCAAGTCTTAATTTCCCAGGCAATGTTGAATGTACTGCGGCAGTGGTAGATATTTCTGCACACATTAAATAAATATATGCAAGAAGCTCTTTATGACCAGTAAGAACTACGATGGCAATATCTTCCAGGATTTCATGTCCATGTAAAAAGAATGAAGAGTTTCAAAATGAGCTCGTTCAATTCCAAAATAAAATAATACGAGAAATACATTTGTCTGGTCTGTGCTTTATTCAAATGTACATTAGATTTAATACAATGCAAAATATGATCAGATGGGAACAGCATTTTAAACTTGCTATATATACAATTGAAACCAGGAAGTTGGCGCACTCTGACTCTGATCATTTCAATGCTTTAATTGCTTTAAAGGAAGCTTCTGTTGGCATCATGCTAACAACTAGTGAAACTTTTGTCCATGTAATAGAAAAATTCCTACAACTTTTTGTCCAGTTGACTGATTTGAATTTTTCTTTTACTATGGATCATACCTGAACAGCTGAGGAGTTACACAGACATCTTTTTTGTCCATGGAGACAAACAGGTGACAACACCAGGCCAAGTTACAGGTCAGATCTTTGTAGAGGTGACCCCGCTCACAACAAGAACGTCTGTTTTTCAATATACTTTTGTGCAATACACCTGTAATTGAATAAATGTAAATAAGTTAATACCATACTGTGGAACAATCTAGGCAATATAATGTCATCACCATGGCGATAAGCAGGTAGCGTACCTCCTTCAGAAAAGTTACAAAGTGCACCTTTAAATGTACCTATATAGATTAAATTGTCTAATCATCAGGAGAAGGAGGAAGTATCTGGTTGGGCACGTGACTCTTTAATTACTATGTGGAGCGGACAGAGGGGTGCTGTTTCAGACCTGGTGTTGGGTGTCTGTCCTGGACAACACTGCAGACTTCGGGGGCCCTCAGCACCCGCGGGCCCTTTAACAGCTGCTGTCACCTCTCTCTCATTACTACACACTGTCTGGGTGGGTTATTGATTGAAGGCACTGTCCAAGCCAAGAATCAAACTCTTGTTAATGGAATGTGGTCGTGCCAAGCCAGCTGATTCTCAATGTCCCTGAGTGGAGTCTGTAGGTGTCCTCCTGTCCAAAGACTTAGAGAATGTAGCTAGTCCATAGTAAATGAATGGAAGCACGACTTTCAGCGTACACATTTCCAGTATTAAAATGAAGGCTATGTGTTTTAGTCTGTGTAGTCCAGAGAAGGATTACAATGATCAAAAATGACTATGGTTCTTTTTAACAGCCGACTAGTCACGATTGGTCGATTAAACATTGCAGACCTACAATATGTCCTGGATTAGACATGGTTTAGATAGTTTACCCTAGTAAATACCTCGTATCCTTGGTTAGTCCTCACTTAGATCAAGATTTGAGTCAGTCCTGTCCTAGTTTGTTGCTGCTTTTATTCCTTTGTTATATTGCATTTCACTGGTTTGACAAACAAAACACTTACTATAAAATAATTGTAAAACACACATATAACTGACAGCCATACCACCTGGTAGAAAAGTTTGCCTTGGTTGAGATAAAGGAAGTGTCAGAGCCAGTGTTTGGGCATCAGCCACAGTCCTAATGATCACATGAATTATTCAGGAGCAGGAGGCAGCAGCTGAGTGGATCAACAACCAAGTGTATCACTATTAATGATGAGATACAAGAAACCAGCAAGACACATGGGCCCCAACAATACTTAGGCTTCCATTACATCCTTTTGCCATTGCTTTAAATTAGGGCTGGCAAAAATATATATCTGATTTGTTTGTTTGTTTTAAAATGTTTTAATGGTCAGTGGGGTGGCACTAGGGATGGCAAGGACATTTATAGAGGTGGCACTGCATACTCTGCGCCACTGTGTGTACTCGTCGCAAAAGGCTGAGCACAAAGAATGGTTTTAGATTAAAATATTATAATGCATTCAATGTTATTTCAATGTACTATTTTAGCTTTTTCGTCTTGTGGACGCGCTGAAGTGCTTTGGGATCATGTCCAGCAGGGGGCGCATTAGTCTTTCTTATTTCTCTCACAATAAAGGCGTTGCTCTCACTGCAAACATAAGTTAACAGAACAGTTACATAAAAAAGGTAAAAGTACTGGAAATGTAAAATATGTATTATGATAAAATAATAAATGTAAACCTTTTACCAATTCAACCTGGCCAGATCTTCTGCAGCACATTGGGGTCTTCACAAAACCACCTGGCTAGTTGCAGTTGACTCAAACACCTGGGACCCAGTTTCTGCTTCCATTGTATTGGCACTTGGGGCATCTCCATCTGTTATGGAGGAGAGTAAATGTAAATGTTAAAAAAGAACATAGCACAGAAGTCACCTTTGGCTGGGAAAGGATTAGACTGAGAAACATTTCACATTTATCTTGAGCAACAAGGAACACTTAGTGGAGTGTTTCTTGTGAACTTATAACAATAGTCATATATGGATAAAACTGTCCTCACCAAAAGAATTACATATCAAACAACCCAGATAGTCCGTTACATTAGTTTTATGAGCAATGCTTGACACTGCTATGTCATGGCTGGTTTAGTGATTTACCAATTTCACTTGAATAGTATGATTTTGAATGTGTTGCATTTGATTATTTTAATGTCTTATCTTTGCATACTTATATTTCAAGTGGTGTAAGTGGTAATAAAGGTGAGGTAATCAAGAATCAATTTGGCTAATATTAATGTCAGGCCATGTTTTAACCAACAGCAACACTTTTATAATACTTAAGAATTGTATGCTTTGGTGTATATTGGTATATGCTCACATTTGGTGTTTTAGCTGAAGAAAAGAACAGCTCTTTTGACTAATGAAACTGAAGAAGTGTATAATGCCGGTGTTCACTGTCATGCTGTGTCTGCAGAAGGAGCATTTCCAGCACCAAAGTGGAGACAGTGAGTTTGGGACATGGTGTGATGATGATCGGTCCTTGTTGGAGTCACTGTCTTCTCTATATAAGTTGAATTTTTTTGTTTTTTTCAAATTTCAGGACAAAGAGAGAAGAGACGCGGGCACAGGACAGACTAAGGTCAGTGACATAAAGAGGTTGCAGGTTTGATTGTAGGGGAGTCAAGTTTAATCACTTAATCAATAATAAACTATAGACTATAGACTAATAGACTATGTTTTATGTAATAATTGTAAAAAGAAAATAATTCAATAAAAAGAACATACATTTCTAATATAGCAACTAGTAATAGAAAATATAGGTCATACATTGAGAGAAAAACAGAACAAGAACACACTAAAGCACAAAATACATTTCTAAAATATACAATTACTTGAGTTCCTGGTAGTGTTACTTAAAAATACTTATTAAAATGAATTAAAATGCAGTCTTGTGTTAATTTGTTAAGTAGCAGTGTGGAGTTAGCTGTATGGACTGATTCATGTTTTACAATTTAATCAGATAAACTATAAAATGTTTTGTTCATATGATGATATTGTCACCTGAATAATCACACTGGCTGGTGAACTGAATAGTCTTGTCATCCTTAAATGTAACTTATATTCTCCCAGAACACATTATACAACATATTGCTTTAAAAAAAAAAGCCTTGAATAAACTTTAGAAAGATGATAGCCAAAAAAGGTCCAAATCTGTCTGTAGGCCTATACAGATAAAAATAAATTTAATTAGATGATGCTCTTTCACATTTTAAATTTCAATTTCAAATATTTTATTTCAAATTAAAAGAAAACCGTAATTTCCATACCTTAGTTCAATAAGGTCATATGACTGAAAGCAGGTGCCAGTTCACATAACTGTCACCTTGGACACCACACACAACATGCTGAGTCCACAGCATCCTCCCAATTACCTCCACAGGAGCACACATCCCCTGACTGACACCCAGCCGCGGGACAGGCCTGAGGGGGTGCGAGCAGCGTACGAGCAGCGTACGAGCAGCGTACGAGCAGCGTACGAGCAGCATATGAACAGCACACGAGCAGCACACGAGCAGCATATGAGCAGCATATGAGCAGCACGCACCCCACTGCTCTCACTGAAAATTTGGGTCTTACATGAAAGAATTTAAAGATACAATATGTCACTTTTCTCCTGGAGAGTTTGCCACCTGCTTGTCTCTATAGAGATGTTATTGGCCAGGCCAAGAACAAGACCAAGTTACAGGTCAGATCTGTGGAGAGATGACATAAATACAACTTTCAAGAGCATTCAACATCCAACCTTATTTTGGTTGTCATTTGGTTGCTTTCTTTCTTGTTTTACGGGAAACAGACAGTGACAAATTACTTTATTTTACCTTAAATAAATAGTCAATTCAATTTTTTAATTTATTTTTCACAGTGTTTCAGCATTATATAGGTCAGACACATACACGCGCATGTAACATATATAAACACATGCACATTTACACATTCATGCTTCATACATACCACATACACAAGAGTTTACTCTACAAATTTCACATACATATATATGCCAATATATAAGTGACAATGTGAAAAACATGGATACTCTGGGGAGCTGTGTAAGCTCATAGAATGGAGTCCATCACCACTGTGCGGCAGTGCGGGCAGTGATTTAATAGCTTGGCAGATTTGCATTCTTTTTATTTTTGCTTGACATTTAAGTTGCATACACTGCTATGCCCCAGCCCCTTGGGACAATGGATGGAAATTAGCCTTTGGCAATAACCAGTGTGTTTACATTCATGTTGTATTATGTCTGTTCATTAGCATGCATTGTCCCAATCAAATAAATAAATAAATAAATGTTCAATTTAATTATTATCAGATTTAGTTTGCTTTTTCCATATTTCATCATGGTGGCATTGTTCATCTTGACTGCATTAGTACCCTTTATGGTCACCTTTTATACATAGCGCTTTTCCACCTTCAAGGCACTCAAAGCACTTTACATCAAGAAACCACTCATCCATTCACACACACATTCATACACCACGGTACGCAGACACTAGGGGCGAGGTGAGCAACAGCATTCATCTGTAGGAGCTGGAATTGCACCGCCAACCTGTGGGTCAGTGGATCTGACCGCTCAACCAATGATGTTTATGTTGAGAGTGGGACCGCCCACCTTCGGATCAGTGGACAAACACTCTACCTCAGCTACTGTCACCCAAACAAACAAAAGAATGTCTGTCTTCACAAAACCAAAAAGAAAGCTTAGAGTTTAACAGCAGGCACAGGTGTAAGATGGGGAGATTTTATCACCAAACCAAAGGACCTCAGCTCTATGAAAACAATAGTAAAAAAAACTAATTATTATGATGTTGAGTTCAGTTTGATGTTGAGCTGCTAGACTTGATTTGTACATGTTATCTGTCAAAGCACATCCACTCACTAACCAAAAAGCATAAGAGCATTACCACTAATCCCATTTACACGACCTAACTCTGACTGTCCCAAACCGAATACACATTATCAAAACACCACATTCAAAATTATTTCTCTCCTCTCCAACAGCGTTCTGCACCGTCAGGAGTCACACCTCTCTTGGGGCTGATGGGAGCTCCCTTGGGTGCACAGATTGGCTGGATGAGGGAAGCCATTGAGCTGAACTGAGCTGCGACGTGATTGGCCCACACTGCTTCCACCGCAGCTGCACGTGCCTTGTTTAAACCTTAAAGAGGATTGACTTTAAGTGGAAGGGATAAAAACTAGAATATAGATGCACAAAAGAAATAAACTTAAAAAGCATAGTTAGGTATTACAACATTCTCTGTAGATTATGTGAAATACAGAAAAACAACACATTTGGATAGAGACTTTGACTTTAAAATAGACTATAAAGTTACATTGAGGCGCTTGCTAATTTTCTACCCAATTTGAGACAGTCCACACATTTCTTTTAGCTATTTTTGTTTAACATCGCAAATACATAACATAATAAAAATATCAGTTTATTCAGTTTATTTATAATTAGTGTCCCTTCCCTCTGCTTCTTTTTCTCCAGGGGGCGGGGCTTATTTAAGCAGAACGAAGACACAACAAATCAATCAACGCATCAGGCTACACGCTTTAAATTCTTCACACACTTTCGCTACTTTTATATTGGTATGGGAAATAAAATAACCCGTGTACATTTTGGTTGGATTTTCAAGTCAAGAAGATGATCTGCTCTAAGGATTTTAAAAACTTTTCAATTTGATTTTTTTTCTTGGATTCTTAAAGGTAATTATTATTATTTTTTATCGTGAGCAGTTGTTATTATGTTAAGAATGGAAAAAAAAAAAACATGGCCGAAACCTGAAGCGACTCTGCAGTGTAATTTTAGCGGCTGTAATCTGAGGGATTGGAGTGAACGGAGCTAAAAGGGGAGACATGCTAATCTGGAACAAAGTGAGAGAATTTTAAAACAATGCTTTATTTGGTTGGTTGAATCTCTGGTCAAAATGGATCTTTATTTGATTAATTAGGCAGTTTTACGCTTTAAGACTCCTATGTGGTGTGGAGTTTTGGAGTAGTACAAAAGCTATTAAAATTGGCATAGTACATACTGGGCCTATTTACAGTTTATAACCAGATTGTTCTTTTACTTTACCATGTCGCTAACTGTTTTCTCATTGTAGGTACCCTCTAGTAAGATTTAGTTATTCAGATTTTTTGATCTGGTTTATTTACTGTATTTGTTCTGCACAGTTCTACTGCATTTCTCTGCATACTGGCACTTTCTGTAGTACTTTGAGGGAATTGATATTTATTTAATCATCTCAATGCTGTGTCTGTGTGCCTCTAAACCACTGAAATGACAGTTGTTTTCTGTATTCACCTCACCTCACAGAGCGGCAGAGGAGCAGCATGATCTCCTCACATCCACAAGGTCCCACGGCTGGACTCACCATGAGGAACAGGGCCAGGTGAATTAAGATCATAATGTAATATTAATACAAAACATTTTATCACCATAACCCTTATTATATTCTGTAAAACAATTTATAATAATAATTAATTAATAACAATAATAATGAAGAAGTCTCAAAGTTGCTTTACAATTTCATACATTATCCATTCACTCCTTACTCGGTGGTAAGTTACTATTGTAGCCACAGCTGCCCTAGGGCACATTGATGGAAGCGAGGCTGCCAATTTGCATCATCAGCCCCTCCGTCCACCACAAACACTCATGCACACACCATGCCGCACTCATACTAGGCAAAGTGGGTGAAATGTCTTGCCTAAGGACAAAACCACAGTTTGCTCACCGCTGCCCCTTTGTGGTACCTGATAGTTTCAGCGGTCTCCCTTACTTAACTAACTTAAGAGAGTGGGCATTGAGAAGATGGTATGGCCACAAAGTGTGTATAATAATAGAATTGTATAGTTTTAGGTCAGGTATAGCAGCTCATTTTTATTTTATTTATCTTTATTTATAGAGGGAGAGCCCAATGAGAGCACTCAGACTCTCCTTTTCATGGGCATTCTGTTCAAACACAGAAAAATACAAACA
The DNA here is from genome assembly GCA_000787095.1 of Periophthalmodon schlosseri. NCBI lineage: Eukaryota > Metazoa > Chordata > Actinopteri > Gobiiformes > Gobiidae > Periophthalmodon > Periophthalmodon schlosseri. Next base: position 65,404 of record KN484830.1, read on the forward strand.
AAAAACAAAACAAATAGGTACAAAAGTCCATTTAAGACATTTAAAAACAAGTACAAGTTTGTCACTAGATTATTAAATTGCGTCTGTGGCACCAAAGTATCCAATTCCACATGTCCTTGAAATCTACTCAATTTTTGTGAAGTGAAACAGTCAAAAGCTTTTTTTCCCCTCTCAGTTCTAGTGTGGCTAGTACTTAGACTTATTCAATCATGTGATCTTATTATTAATTATTATTATTAAATGTTCTTGTATCGAAGTTCAACAAGCAAGTGAGATATTCCAGCAGTCTATGAAGTAATCCCTTATAAATACATTTTATCCAGTGTTGTTCTCTTCTGACAGATAGCGATGGCCAACTCATTTTTTCATAGATTGTACAGTGATGGGTTTTAAATTCATCACCAGTTATGAAACGAAGGGCTGAGTGAAAGAGTGGATCTAAAGGTTTCAAAGTAGAGGCTGAAGTCTATATCTCCATAATCCAGCACAGAAAGAAAAGCTAAATTTCATGCTGTTTAGTGTTTACTGTGTAATAGGACTGTAAAGGTGCAACAGTAACAACAATTACAGTCATATTAACCAATGTCTTCTTATCATGTTGGTCACAGTATTAGTAAAAGTAGTTAGGACTAGGTCCAAGGGTGACCACCTCCAAAAAGCCATAAAAGAGCAACCAGGATTCAGCATAACCAATCCTGGTATATCGATATTGAAATATATATCCAAAGAGTGTCATCATTAAGTTAACTTTTAATTTTTTTTCAGTGTATCTCCATGGCCTTTAGGCTCACAAAACACAAACTGCTCCAACAACAACGACGGGTAAGATTTCCATTTCCCAAATGCTTCAGTACATTTACTTTACGTTATTTGTGTGTGTAGATGTGTAGGTTGACTGTGTTGAAGTTAAAGACAGTGGACCTATCCAGCTTAGAGCTCCCTCTTGCTGTTGAAATGTATTACTGCATGTTTAGGAAGAAATCACCAACATTGATTTGATATTTACAGCAAAAAAGATGAGAAAAAGGATGAGAAAAAAGATGAAAAGAAGGATGAGAAGAAAGATGAGAAAAAAGATGAGAAGAAAGATGAGAAAAAGGATGAGAAGAAAGATGACAAAAAAGATGACAAGAAAGATGACAAGAAAAAGGATGAGAAGAAAGAGGAACCGTGAGTACATTTATGATCTGGACGTATTGTTTTTACCAAAGTGACATTAGCTTGATATTTCTTGTGTTCATTTGACACTGTTTGTGTTGATAGGAAGGAGGTGTGGATCATGGACCCTGCCACAGACATGTACTACTACTGGCTGGTCACCATCGCAATCCCAGTCTTCTACAACCTCATGCTGCTGGTGGCAAGGTATCACCAGTTTGATGAGAGATACATTAGTACAGGTCCTATATTACACAAAATGGATTTTTGTGAGCTTTAAGCCATGTTATAATGTTGTTACCTCATCAAAAACATACCTGGAGTTGTGTTTTATTTCATTCATACATGTCTGAGTAACCTTTTATTATTAGTCTAGCTACATCTCCAAAGCTCAAAATGCTCTGTTCCACCTTGTGATGTCATGTAGTGGTAGTTTTCAAGTTAGCAACAGCTACATTTTACCTTTAGTTCAGTAGAGATTGGCAATTCCAGGGCTGAAATTATCCAAATGATTCTAGTGAAGCTGTATGGAGTTTAAAAACACAGTGGAGCACTTCCTGTATTACCACATGACATTACAAGGTGGAACAGAGGTGGAGCACTCCTGTATTACCACATGACATTACAAGGTGGAACAGAGTGTTTTCTGTTTGAGAGAAGAACTCAGCCTAAATATGCAGGGTTTGTGTGTTAAACATGTGTGAATGAAACAAAACACAACTCCAGGTATGTTCTTGATGAGGAAACAACTTTATAACATAAATCAGAAAAAGTTTTACTATGGGCCCTTTAAACAGCAGCACAGATGTTGTACAATTTTATTTTTAATTTGAACACACATATCAGACCCAAAATACAGCATGTAATTTTTAGTTTTTAGTTATAAGATTATTAAAATTACATTAAAACAACAAATGGACTTTCAGATCATGGTCACTCACATTAGATTTTGTGGTTTGCATGGCATTTACTTCATCTTAAAGGTCCAGAAATCAGATAATAATCAGATTTTGTTGTGCATGTTAACACAGCCATTGTTTGTAATATAGTAAAGAACAATATCAAAAGATTATGGTGGACTTAACTACACCAACTTCAAACCAATATACCTAGGTCAAAAATGATGTGTTTTGGCACTGCTGTTGAATTAATAAGTACATCAACTACATATACCATGATCCTTTACTCTTTCATTGCAGCTGACATGAAAAACAATTGTTACTAAACCTAGTCTTGTCAAACCTTTGGCTAATCTATAATACAAGAATCTGCACAATATCACAATCAGATAATTACACATGAATAATAATAATCCCCTCACTTTTTAGGGCTTGTTTTAATGAGCTCCAGCGGCAGAACACCACCATGTGGATGGTGTTTGACTACACCTCTGACCTGCTCTACTACATTGACACTTTTGTCAGACTCAGGACTGGTGAGTGTCTAGTGATCTTAGCCTTACAAGGGGTGTTTCTAGGCATAGGCAGAGTTTGCAAATGTACAGGGCCCCACCAGCCACTAGGGGGCCTCCAAAAGATGAATCTCCAAATGCTTAGTCTTACCTTAGTACAGTGTATTACAGGCATTTAAGGGACTGTTAAGATAAATGCTCTTTAATATCATGCATTATATGGTAAACGCTGCTACATAAGATAAAGGCTGAGACTGTAAAATATAATCTATTCATTTAAACATAGGATTCTTGGGTTATAACTAATACAGTAGCTTCTGATAGGGTCACCTGTTTTTTCATCCAATCAGGCACACTGTTACTAAGAATCATGGGAAAACAGCCGCCTAAAACTGTCCCAAACGCTTGATTCTCTGTCGTGGTGCATTTTCAACTGAGACAAAAAAGCAAATAATAGGCAGCAATAGGAGAACTGAAAGGAAACATCTGTATGAAACTATCCCAGTCAGTTTTTTGTTTGTCATGGTGCAATATCACAGCAGCAGAAAGGACTAAGTGGGCGGAGCTAAAAGTTCAAACTAAAACATGTTCCTGACTCATGGTTTGAAATCAGGTACTGGCCCTTTAAATGGGATACTTATGTGCTTAGGATTTATTTTGATTTGGTAGTATACAAAAAATGGTGAAGTACTTTTTCAGCAAATAAATGAAAGAATAATAAACCTTCTGCTGTGTTTACATTCATGTTCATTCAAAAAGATAAATAAAGACCGTATTGTATGGCATTGGAGTGGCAATTTTGGTTAACTAAGGGCATCACAGTCTTGCACAGGGCCCTCAGAAAGCTAGAAACGGCCCCGAACAATCCGACTAATTACATAAGAAAGGTCATTCTCATTTACAATTCAATCCCATACATACTTATACCCGTTTCTCGTGTTTCTCAGGTTTTCTGGAGCAGGGCTTGCTTGTGAAGGACCCCAAGATCTTAAAGGAGAAGTACACCAAGACTCGTCAGTTCAAATTGGACGTCATCTCCATCATCCCCACGGACATCGTCTTCTTCTACCTGGGAGTGGACAACCCCGAGTGGAGGTTCAACCGACTGTTCCGCCTCTCCCGCCTCTTTGAGTTTTTTGACCGCACCGAGACCAGAACCAACTTCCCCAACATCTTCCGAATCGGTAACCTCGTAGGCTACATCATCATCATTATCCACTGGAACGCTTGCCTCTATTTCGCTGTCTCTAAAGTGCTAGGATTCGGCTCGGACACTTGGGTCTATCCGACAGCCGAGAAAAACCCGGAATTCGGACGCCTAGCTAGACAGTACATCTATTGCTTCTACTGGTCGACGCTAACGCTAACCACGATCGGTGAAACTCCCCCTCCAGTCCGGGACATTGAATATTTCTTTGTCGTGTGTGACTTTTTAACCGGTGTTCTCATTTTTGCTACGATTGTCGGTAACGTCGGTGCCATGATCTCCAACATGAGCGCGGCGCGAGTGGAATTCCAAGCGAAAATCGACTCTATAAAGCAGTACATGCAGTTCCGTAAAGTTTCCAAAGAGTTAGAGCATCGAGTTGTGAAGTGGTTCGACTATTTGTGGACCGAGGAAAAAACCTGCGACGAAAAGCTAGTCTTGAAAAATCTTCCGGACAAGTTGAAGGCTGAAATCGCCATTAACGTCCATCTTGAAACACTACGAAAAGTGCGGATTTTTCAAGATTGCGAAGCCGGGTTGCTAGTAGAGTTGGTTCTCAAACTTCAACCGCAAGTTTTTAGCCCGGGCGACTACATTTGTAAAAAGGTCAACAATTAGGCAAATATGTCTCAGGTGACAGTTCACACCTTAGGGTAGTTCAATGGATGCAATAATAACAGAAGGAAGGAAAGCTAGCTGTTGTAGCGGACGACGGTGTTACGCAATTCGTTGTACTTAGCGACGGAGCGTACTTCGGAGAGATTAGCATCCTCGGAATCAAAGGGAGTAAAGCGGGAAATAGGAGAACTGCCAATATCCGTAGCGTTGGGTACTCCGACTTGTTTGCGCTGTCCAAGGAAGATCTCATGGACGCGCTAATCGAATATCCGGAAGCTAAATACGCGTTGGAGGACAAAGGGAGGGCCATTCTGATGAAGGATAACCTGATCGACGAGGCCCTGGTCTCAGCCACAGACGCTAAAGACCTGGAGGACAAGGTGAACCAGATGGAGGCCAGCGTGGAGATCATGGGGCTGAAGCTGAAGAAGCTAACGGATCAGTACGAGTCGTCCCAGAGGAAACTCAAGCAAAGGCTAACGAACATGAGCAACCAGGTCCGCACACTGCGCTCAGACCAAGAGTATTAACAGAGAGGAGAGAGGGCAGTGCAAGGACGGTTCAAAAGTGACAATCAGGCAGAAATTTTAAAACCGCTACACCTTTTTCAGACTAAAATATATAAATGTAAATAAAAATTAAAAAAACGTAACAGATCCTGCCGTGAGCACAAACAATGAATAAATATGTATGTTATTTTGAATACAATGGAATTTGGGATTGTGTTGTTCTACATCAGAGAGAGGACTTATTTGTATTACTGATTAAATTAGCTAACTAATTTCACCCCCAGTTTATTGCTCATGAGAATAATACAATACATTCAACATTGTGTTATAAAGATATTTATATTTCTAATGGGGTCAAAAACACAACTACTATGGGCCTCAAGCGGAGTGCACCCAAAATAAGTGGTAGTCAAATGCACTGCACATGCACATTTGTACAATAGACTAATAAAATGTTACTGCTTTGTCATATTGTCTTTCTTTTGGGTGTAACAAAATTGGCATTGTACCAATATCACATCATCAAATGTGTCATTCAGTTATCAGTTATTTTGGACTTTTGCATTTCCTGTACTTCATAAAAAAGTACAATGGAGAATGGAGTTGTTTGAAATGTCTGAAGCTAAAGCAGTTTGAAAGCAACTGAAAAAGAATTTGATTTCCTGGTGTTATCATAAGGAAAGATAGACTTTAAAGCTACTATTTGTAATTAGACTGGCTGACCACTCCCTGTTGTATTCTCAGATACTATCTACGTTACTTCTCTCTCATAGTGTGCCAGCTTTGGTCTGACAGAAGAAGCCCAGAGAGCACAGGTGAGCCTGAACTGATGCTACATTCGTGTGCATGTCGGGCAGTAGTTCACCCGACCTGTGTGCATTAATGTGCTTTTGGTCGGATGCTGAGAACACTCTCTGTATCTGTTTGTGACTTAACGTTTTGAGCAGAAACTGACGCCTGCAGAAGTGAAACTTGATACAAAATATCTTGCAATTTATTTGTTGTGAACTCTATTTTGGCTTCCACCAATCAACGTCCCTCACATTACAACTTGGGTATCTGCTTCCAAAATTCTCATTTCTCCAACCTGAGCAAATGACTTCATGTGGTGTGCATGTGCAACTTTCGCTTGGAAAGTCGTATTTATGGTTTATCTGAATGCGGCAAAAGGCCAGGTGAGGGGAGAGGGGACAGGTTTCAGATCTGCCATTTCTGTATAAAAAGCTTTAAAGCTCCAGTTTTTCTTTGTATTTGATCCATACTTCTATCTGGGCCTATTATGAGCTGTGGGCGGCGCAGTAAGACTTAGGGCCCATCTCCTGAGCTGAACCAGGATCTGTCAGAAGTATGAGACTTGGGGACCATAGACTACTGTGCATGTTTTGAGTTCATTTAAACAGTAAAATAATGACAAACCCAACACATTGGAAAAAGCAGTCATCTTTATTGAGCATGTTTTCACAACACTGAATACTTAGCGCCGTCCACCACTGTTCAAGAAGTCAAACCAACCAATCAACTGCTTCCCTTTGCCAGGTTCAACTTTGACCTTCACTAGGCTCTAGAGTCCGTTCACATGTCCGAGGTGTGTGCAGCATCTCGAGCGTCCGAAAATAAGTAGAACCGAGGTACAACGTAATGCAAAAGAAAACTGGAAACCATGAACCTGGCTTGGTGGGAGTTATGGAGTATGCTAGCCACATGCTAACCCCACTAACGAACGCAACGCACAACTGGCGCCATTTACGATCCAGTGTCCGAGCGCAATCCGTGCCGTCTCAAATCAAAACGTTTAAATAAGCAACCCGACAAATAATGACAAAATGTTACCCCAGCCGAACAGAAATACAAATCATGACAAAATAAGTGCATTGATACAGAAAGAATGGCTCAGGGATCTGTGGTGTGAATTAGTGGCATGGTTGGAACCCCCTTTCGCTCACAAATTATTAGGTACACCTATTCTATTGTTATTAATGTAAACTAACCAGGCATTACAGAAATTATATTAATTTAGGTTAAAAAAAATACAAATAAAATTTAAAAAAAATAAGGCCAAAACTGAACTGGTAATGACTAAAAAAAATAAAATAAAAAACAAACAAAAAAATAAAAATAAAAAATTATAAAGTTGATTTTATTTTATTTTTGATTAGATTGTTGTAATTAGAATAAGAAGAGGTGGACATAATATTCGCTGTAGTCACGTTACCCCCAAGATCTGTAAAATGGATATACTGTAAAACTGTATTTTTACATTGTACAACAAGCTGCAACTCTAGGACTAACCCACATTTGAATAACAGTAAATCGCTAACTGTAGTCATTTACCAGTAAAGTCATTACACACTTGAGACGTTTGAGGACGTTCACAACCAAAACACGGATTTGCTTGTAATTTTGTCACTCGTCAACCATAATGCAACCATAATGTGCTTCTGTTCTGCAAATTTCTATGGTTTCTACAATTTCTATGGTAATCGAGTCTGAAGAAAGAGTTTGAGAAAAAAAACAGAGCCAAAAGTTGAGTCGAAACAAACATTTGACAGTATTTTTGATACACAATAGTTGTCATAGAAGTGTAGTTTATGGCACAATGTGTTGCCATACAAAACATGCTAGGTTATCGTTTGCTTTTTCAAAATAGCCATCACTTATTTTCAGTAAATATTTCAGAATCCAAATTATTCATTTAATGGAATATTTTGTTCACAAAATCCAGCTCCCATCTGCTTCTCCAAACTGGACCATTACTACGACTTGTACCTCAAAATGGACCTCCTCACTCTAGTGGTTGGCACTTGGAGAACTGTCTACACACAAACCACATAGGTCTATTATAGTTTGGTTGTTCCGTCTAACAGCAATACTGGTCTTTAATCCAGAAGAACACAGGAAGACATCAAATGCTTTGCGACAGTCGCGGCAACCTGTGACCAAAAAACATTCGGAAAGAAATGTCTAAGTGCACTTTACACAGCTCAGATTGAGTCTCCTCCCCCAAAACAGAGACAGCCATTCAAGAACTGACTGAGGAGTTCACTAAAAACAAATAAATGGTGCAAAATGGTAAACAAAAGATTCTAAACAACTCAAGGTCTACAGTGGCCAAGAAGTGCTTCAAATATCTACTTTTGACGGATTGAGCAGTCTTTGATGCGACGTAAAAGGTGTACTGCGCAACTTTTCTGGTGTAGTGTCCGCCCCCTGCTCGTCTCCATGGAGATGTAACAGCTTTGAACGTGGAATGTTCCATAGTACGACATTAAAAACTTATCTCCATGGAGACAAACAGGTCACAACACCAGGCCAAGTTACATATCTGTGGAGAGGAGAGCCTGCTTACAGTAAGAATTCTTTCAAGGCATTTCAGACAATAGAAAAGACCTGTAATTGAGTAAATGCAAGATAAATTAGGTTTAATGCCACACTGTGGAAAATTCCAGGCAAAGCAATAACCGATCCATTGAGACAAGCAGGTGGCGGACCCTCCACCAGAAAAGTTACATAGTGCAGCTTTAACTTACAGAAACAAAAACAAACAAACAAAACGAGCATTGAACATATTATGTATTTTGACAGTTATATTTTTTAATTGCTTGTTGGCTTTTTAATGAAATGCCCATTAATACAGTCCAACTGCATCACTCATCCCAAATCACTAACTGCAATAACTGTATTGCAACAGCTTCTCTGCCCAGGTTATGGTTGTCAATGTGACAAAAATGATGCTTTGCCTCTATATAAAAGCTTTTCAAGACCTAATAAGTTTGGAAGGGCTAGTCTTACAACATTTAAGGAAAACCTGCCTTCTGGCTTCAGTTTGGGGTAATGCAACAGATTTTGTCCAGTTCTAATAAAATAAAAAGCAATGTTGTAATCTGGTTTCGTATGGGCAGACAACTTTAGCGTAGACTTGAGTTTCACATGTACTACTATATTCATTTTGACGTTAGCTGGACAATAGCTACTAGGGCGTATTTTGTGGCACCTCCTGGCCACCGTAGACGGGGCTACGTAGTGAGATGGTAATGCGTGCTCACATTGACACTCCACTCTCTCCACAGTGTACCCGAACAGAGACAGAAACATGGCTAATAAATAATCCTGTAATGACGCTGTATAGAGCGGCGGCGCGGCACATTCAGAGTGTGGGAGCGCGCCTTGGATCTGTGCTTCACACCGCTGAAGGGGACAGGCACCGTACAACTGCTCCTTCTGCTGCACTCCCATTGGTCGCTCTGTGGCTGGTAAAGGGCTGAGGGCGGGGCCAGACGTTCTCATGTTGTGGG